>OX336390.1:834238834-834446334 GCA_946902985.2 Meconema thalassinum | reverse complement strand
TCGGTTAGCAAATAACATTGATTTTGAAGGTTTTCTCAGGTAACAATCTCGTAAAATGAGTAATGATTACCATTTTGGTAAATAGAGTATTTGTGCTATATTATTCGCCTTGCCAATTATTCTAAAATATGTAGTATATTATTATTATTTTAACAAAGATGTTCCGATAGTCCATGATTTATTGTTCATTGTTCAAATTAATAGCGTTTAACATTAATGACATAATAGTACAATATGCAACGAGCCTGTAATGGCAATAATTAAGACACGAGTATGTTTATAAAACGAGCGTAAGCGAGTTTTTATAATTATGATTATAATTGTGTCGCCCAGTTCCATAACACGTTATGTCCAAAAAAATGAAATTCCTTTTTATTGCGCCATTTTGTAGAGGGCATTCATATGCATGTCTTCAATATGCCAAACTGTTCCGTAAGTCGCTATTTCACGCTTAAATTGAGCATTGAAAATGGAGTACTGTTCAAAAACTCGTCATGTCCACAGCAGAAACTGTTCCATAACCCGTTATGTCCATTACCAGAGCACAGAAACAAAACTCGTCATGTCCAACTCATTTCCCACACTTGGCAAGTGTTACAGTTCCATACATCGTTATGTCCGACAAATTAATTCAGCTGGTTTTGCCAACATATTTCGGGTATTAAGGTGTTGTTCCGTTTCTACAACTGAACAAATGAGGTTAGGGAACTTTATGGAGGTTGGTACACTTGTTTTGTTTTGAAAGGGGACTGTAGTAAAGCCATAACCTGGCATTCTGCTTGTGTGTTAGTTTTCAGCTGTGAACGTTTAATTTTTCTCTGTTATACAGTGTTTGAAAGTGTTTTAAGGCTAATTTAAACATGGGGAATGACGAAGGGATTGTTGAGGGTGACGTTATTACTCCGGCACGACCAGGTCAATCAAGGAAAAGAAAGAAAAACCAGGAAGCATGGACAAAAGTTGTAGCCAAGAAAATGAGGTTAGTGCTATAGCCTAGACAATTTATGAGCCTTTTTATTAAAGAATGTATTAATTTACTTCATAAATCTAATAATGGGGTTTCTCTTTCAGGTATTCTTCAAAAGGTCCACCATCCATGCCTACATGTGGTCATGTAGGGGGAGTTTTTAAATGTAGTGAACTAGGAATGCAAGACATCCGACGAATGAACCAACATTTTTATTCAACACAAAACCGCCAGGTTCAGAATGAATACATTTTGAAATATGTAACAGTTGAAACTCCACACCGCAGCAGATCACGAGTAAATATGCAACAGAAAAATGTGACCATCAAGTATTTCTGCAATAAGCAACGAGATGGAGTTGTAACGAGGTTGCAGATATGTAAGAAGACCTTTATTAATATCCTTGGTGTTAGTCGGGATCGTGTTCAAAATGTATGCAGAAAGTTTTTTGAATCAGGAACCACACCTGTGGAAAAACGGGGAGGTGACACAAGATCAGGCCACTTTCAAAGTAGGCGAGATGCTGTCAAATCCTTCATTCTATCAATTCCTCCGCTTGGGAAACATTATTGTAGGTCCAGAAATGTTCATAGGTACTATCTACCAAGTGAGCTGTCAATAACAAAACTATATCGCATGTACAATGAAAAAGCTACTGAGGATTTGAAAGTTAAGTATGAATTTTTCCGAAACATTTTTGATAACAACTTCAATATTGGATTTGGGTCCCCGGCAACTGACGTTTGTTCCTTTTGCCTAATGCATCAAGAAAAATTAAAACGTCTGCCTACCGGAGAGGAAAAACAAACGGTGCAAGCAGAACTAACAGTTCACAAGGCAAAGGCCAAGGCCTATTACGATAATCTTCGAACCGAGATAGAAGGTGTCAAAGTTATTAGTTTTGACTGTCAGAAGAATCTGATATTACCAAAACTACCAGATCAGTCATCCTACTACTTAAGACAGTTGTATTACTATAATTTTACTGTTTGTGAAGGTCTATCAACTGCAAGTCAAACCAAAGATAACACGTTTTGCTATGTATGGCTCGAGCATGAATTTCCCAAAGGTTCTTGCCAAATTGTGTCTTCAGTTTACCACCGTTTGTGTAACACTGACTTGAAGGATGTAACTACCGTTAAGCTAGTTTCTGATGGTTGTGGTGGACAAAATAAAAATTCAACCATGGTTGGAATGATTTGTATTTGGCTTGCACAAAATGCTCCAGATAGTGTAAAGAAAGTCATCCTTTTGTTTCCAATAGTAGGCCACTCCTACATTCCACCAGACCGAATATTCGGACGTATTGAGAAAGAAGTTAAGACCAAAGCTTCAATTTTAATTCCAGAAGAATATGAAGCCCTGTTTGACTCAATTGGGACCGTGTTTAAAGTTGGGACCGATGTAAACGTATATGATTGGAAAACTGCTGCAATGGGTGCTCCTAAGAAAGGTGAGATCCCTGCCATCCCAGGGACTGCCAAGCCAATAGGTAAGTGGCACTTCAAGTTCCAGCCCAGCAAACGAATAATTATCACCAAAGAGTCTAACAAAACCATAAAAGTACGAGGTGAAGTAGCCTACAACATGAATTTGGGGAGTTCCCGAAGTATCTGTCGAAAGGGCAAGTCCTGGACCGAAACCACACCCAATCTCATAGCCAAAGGTGTCCTCATCAAGCCTCAAAAATTGAATGATGTAAAATCACTGCTACAAACCCACTTCGGGTCAGATTGGAAGATGGATCCAACCCTTAAGTTTTATTCTCAACTTTGTGCCGATCAGCAAGCTCTTGTCGATCAAGGTGATACACTTCGACAGGAAGAGGAGGATGATGTCGGGGAAATTGCTATGGAGAGTGAGGACATTTTGGGAGTGTAAAATGTTGAGACTTTAGAAAACAAGTTACATTGCTCATTTTCATGAATATGTTGGGGAAATTGCTATGGACAGTCAGGACATTTTGATATTGTAAGATTTTGAGACTTAAAGAAAACAAGTTAAATTTTTCGTTTTTATGATTGTATCCGAATGAACATTTATTTCATTGTAACAATAAAACATTTCCTTACAGAAAGCAATATTTGCATCTTATTAAAACCAAAATTAAAAACTTCCATCCTAAAAACCTGTTCCAAAACTCGTTATGTCCATTTTCCAGTTCCATAACTCGTTATGTCCAACACAATTATGCATTTTTAACAGAAACCTCCATGTACACATTTTGTAGAGTGAGACAGCCTAAATCTGTACGGCTTAATGTATAACTAGAACGAAAATTCGGTAAAAAATCTCTCATAGGAGAGAAGATACGAGTTTTTCGTGTCTCCTGTAAAATTTTGGTAAATGGACATAACGAGTTATGGAACTGGACGACACAATTATTATAGGCGAGTTGTATACGACTGTTTATGTTCGACGATAATTATTATAACTATTTTATGTTCGAACATTAATATTCATAAATATCTGTCGAGATTTCGCCAGTTTTATGTACTGAACAGACCGCATGGGACGCAGACAATTCATTGTATTTGACCATGGCCTCCTCGATTACCCTACTATGACACTAGGCCACTGAGTGAAATTTAAATTCGAAGGCCTTGGAATTCAGCGCAGGTGCGATGCTATCCTTATCTAATTGGCCAAACAACTGCTTCTTGAGCTCTGATTGGTGGGAGAAACTGTTTCATAATGAAAAACAAGATGTTCAGTAAAGAACATATAGCCTACTTTCTCCTAAATGTATGAGTATAGTTATAACTCGTTGTTATTATCAAAGAGTATAATAGAACTATTCTTTGTTGAAGACCTTAGAAACGATTTGCCTCTACCAAACGCCACAACCTAGATAAAAACTGCTACCATCATTGAAGAAAGAAAGAAAGAAAGAAAGAAAGAAAGAAAGAAAGATAAGAAGTATATCAAGAATGTTATGGATCTGGAGACATAATCGACCGGACTGGCTGCGTGGCTCAGCGGTAACGTTCTCGCTTGCTGGGCCCTAGGTTGCAGGTTCGTATCCTGGCGCAGTCAGCTGGCATTTGAGGGTGCACAAATGCGAGGGAGCCGTGTCAGTACATTTACTGGCACGTTAAAGATCCCCTTCGGGCCAAAATTCCGGCACCCCTGTGTCTCTAAAAGCAGCAGTAGTTAAAAGGGATGTAAAACCAATAACATTATTATTATTATTATTATTATTATTATTATTATTATTATTACATATACGACCTGCCGTGGGCAACATCCAACTTTGAGTTGAGGCATGTCTTTACACGTCTGGTTGTGCATGGCTTTCACAACCCTAACTGAAAAAAAAGGAAGGAAGATTGTAGTTTTACGTGACCGTGAATCTTGTGATTATGAGCCACGGGACCTCCTTTTTACGTGGAATCCGAACCACAGGACATGGCATTTTACTTCGAAAATCTCACATGCATTGACCGGGAATCGAAAACCCTAATTGAATTAACAAATCTTTCCATGACCCTACAGAGACGTGTGTATACAAACTACTATGTGAAATCGTTTTGTTCTTTACTTCAAATAACATTTTCAAGTAACGCAAAATAGGATGTTACAATCCCTTTAAAATAAAAAGTAAAAATGCATCGTAGTATCATCTTGTCATTCTTCAAATTCGATGCGCATAGAATGCCAATGGTATAGTAATCAATGGAGCCCCACGTAGACTAGTCGTGGCATCTAGTGGTGAAATATCGAACAATATAATCCTAACAGAGCGAGTGCATTTTATCGGCCAGAAGAAGAAACTTTTCAATAAAATCTGGAAGTTAATAAGTAGGCCGACGGGCAGTTACCTTTTTGGCAGCTAGATGTCTCGAGTAAATCTGCTGGCGAATTATGTTTTAATTAAATATATATTTTACACCATAATATGCACAATATAACGCTTAATTTTAAAACATCTGAGTCATTACAAAACAATAAACATATAACATTTCAAGCAGAAAACCTAGCTCTGATCGGGTTTGAACCATAGGCATTTGAGCGAAAGGCTAACGCTCTACCACTTTTTTTTTATTACCACTTTACAGAATTACAGAATTTTCAGATATGATAAATACCATACTATTACATCACAAGAAAGTCCAGATAGTGTCCATATTTATCGTACAATTGTCCACTTTCACTAAGCTTCCAACGCTCTTTCTGCAGGTGATACCTGAGATCCAGGAATGAGAAATGTTGATCATTGTCCATCACGAAGTGTACATATTGTCCCATTATCCACACAATGGCAGTCTGTTTAATTTGGGGGAAGGCTGTCACCGACAAGCGAATCAACTTCCTGTCATCAAGGTCATCCGTGGGCACATTTAATAGTTGACTTACGTTTCCCTTACACCACAGCCACGTGGAGGCAACTCGCGTGCATGATGTGAAGCGGTGTATCGCCGTATCAGTTTGACCACATATAGTACACCATGGTTAAGCTTCAAGACGGATGGTATATCGCCGTAGAGCGGTTGGGATGAGATCGTTGAGGAAGATAAAAACCCGGGAGTGTACAGCAGAAGAAATGGTCATAGCCCCAAAATTTTTCCAAACAGTGGGCCAATGGACGTAGAGGGTGGTGGCCTCGATTCACGGTTTGGAGTGTACCACTTGCCGCAACATGTTATAAATACTTTTCGTCGTTGGAACAGTCCCTGAAGGCATTTGGCGAACAGTTTCCAGAAGGTGCTGTTGATGGTCCCTAAATATCTTCGGCAAAGCTCTCTCACAACCACGGGCTGTGTTCCGAATATCTTTGTATAGCGCTTTCGTAAAAGTGTCATGTTGGGAAAGAATGGTGATATCGTTCTTGCAGAGGAGTGCACGGCTTTTCATGCCATGAGCGGTTAGCCCTAGCCCGCCTTGCCGGGATGGGAGATACAACTCTTCCCGTTGTACTCGGAACAAAAATCCTTGCCATAGAAACCAACCTATATATTTTGCCAATTGGCTCTCAAACATTTTGGGAAGTGGGAAAAGTTGTGCGACATACCATATTTTAGAGAGCGCAAATACGTTGAGGACTATGACCCGTTGCACTATATTGAGGTTTCTTTGACCAAATTGGATCAGCACTCCCCTAACTTTGGCAATGACCTTAGTCCAGTTTGCTTGCACCGTGTCCAGAATCGATTGCTTCCAGGTAATGCCAAGAATTTTCACCTCATTTACCACTGAGCTAATTGTGTCAACGAATATCTTTCTATATAAAATGACTTACATAGAACTTGTTAGCAAATAATGATTTATACTAAACGATTTCATCACTGGAGTATATTATTTATATATAAAGCATTTCATACAAAGTTTATTTATTTTGTATCAGTACGCTATATTGCATGCAAAAGTCAAATTAGTGAAATATAAGTCAGGCACAAGATATCCGCTGCCATCTTGTCTTATTACTGAATCAGCTCAGCTTTTTAAAATCACGTCTGCACTATAGTATTACAAAATAAACATTTAATTTCGAACGTGCCTCTTCCTTTAGAACAGTTAAAACGATTCTCGGCTCGATAATCGGAACTGGTGGGTCCCATGATATGGATTATAAAGTTTGCATAATTCGCACGGCCGCCATCCTGAAATGGTATGGCGGACGACCTTGTAGTTTGGTCACAAGACGCATCCTATACGAAGGTATGTTGTTACCAAATTTGGTAGAGATCGGATGATTTGGTTAGTCGTTATTTGATTTTACGTTTTGAACGTTTGAGTGGTCGCCATTCAGTTTTAGTAAAGATGGCGGCGATATAAAACATGACACTGAGGTGTCCTTTGCTAGTGCTACCTTTGTACCAAATTTCGTTCAATTCGCATTCACCGTGTTCGAATTGATAGGGGGGGACAGACATTCATAGTACACACACTCACACACACACAGACTCACACACACAGACTCACACACACACATACACACACACAGACAGACACACTTTTTTCGCCCTGTGTTGATCTCATAA
This sequence comes from Meconema thalassinum, assembly GCA_946902985.2. Taxonomy (NCBI): domain Eukaryota; kingdom Metazoa; phylum Arthropoda; class Insecta; order Orthoptera; family Tettigoniidae; genus Meconema; species Meconema thalassinum. Next base: position 834,439,386 of record OX336390.1, on the reverse strand, counting down.
GTCTACTTTCATTTTTTGCAAAAATCGAAAGTAGGCTAATCATTTTTTGCAAAAATCGAAAGTAGGCTAATAGTGTTATTATGAGGCTCATTATAGTACAGTTTTCTGACGCATAATCGTCAGGGTCAAACATAATAGTACATTATGCAACGAGCCTATAATGGCAATAATTAAGACACGCGTATGTTTATAAAACGAGCGTATGCGAGTTTTATAATTTCCGTACGAGTGTCTTAATTACCATTATAGGCGAGTTGCATACGACTGTTTATGTTCGACGATAATTATTATAACTATTTTATATTCGAACATAAATATTCATACATATCTGTCGAGATTTCGCCAGTTGTATGTACTGAACAGAGCGCATGGGACGCAGAGAATGCCTTGTATTTGACCATTACCTCCTCGATTAAACCACTATGACACTAGGCCACGCAGTGAAATTCAAATTAGAAGGCCTTGGAACTCAGCGCATCTAATTATGTAATTGATCAAACAACTGTTTCTTGAGCTCTGATTGGTGGGAGAAACTGTTCCATAATGAAAAATAGTGTTTTAATGAGCCTCATTATACAGTAGTACAGTTTTCTGACATATAATAGTTAGGGTCGGATATAACAATATTTATTTACCCTACAAAGCCCCAACACTTCCACGCTGATATGATATGAATGATTCCTTGTATCACAAGTTTCATTCGAACCAATACTATGTTTCTTGTGCCAAGCAAGTTATAACTGCATAGGTAGGTTATATCAAGCAAGGACATCATAAGTGACGTTTGAAAGTGGGGACCTGGTGCTCCAAATGGTGCTCCTTTTGCCTCGTAATTAGATAATCTTAAATTTTAAAGTTAGGATTTTAATAGAAGTTTTGATTTATGTGTATATCACCTACTGTTTTGAATTAAATTTCTTACAGTAGTTTATTATTTATTTATTCATCGTATGGCTTTTAGTGCCGGGAGTGTCCGAGGACATGATTCGGCTCACCAGTGGCTGTAGCTGCTTCAAGAGGACACCCATAGGGTGAGCCACAAGTTCCGTTCAATTCGAAGTAGTTCCAACTTTCGCTACCAAATATCAATGATACCTAATGGTGAACGTTCGAAATTTGATAGAGCGTTCCAACGAAATCTAACCCAGAAATTTAGCTTCACACAAGTTCAGTCTATGGATGGTTCTTTTACATGCCATAAATCTATGACATAGGACCGCCAGCTTTACTTCCCCTCCGAAGGAAGGCATACTCAAGGATTTTAATGCTCTTAAAAAATCCGACGACTTCGGTCGGGTTTGAACCCGCTATCTTGGGCACAGCAGTTCAGCATGCTACCGACTACGCCACCGAAGAAGGTGTTTGAATGTCATGAGATTTTGAGTGACGTACGGAGTTGAAATTGGATGGTATTTTTCTGATTTCAAAATGATGAATCTAGAGACAACTTCAGATTGTATCCATCCAAAATAGCCTACTGTACTATGAAACAGTAACGTGCTGTTATAAAATACAATTGATTTTGAAGGTTTTCTTTGGTATCAATTTTGTAAGAATAATGAATGCCCGCCTTGAGCGGATTATAATGCTCCGCTGGGACGTGATCCCGAGTGCTAGTTCTCAGTACGAGGCTAGTTAGTGTGCTTTCAGCGTGCAGTATCTGCAGTTTATGCTCGGAAGCTCCCCTGTTAAATCCCCATTTAAATGCATAGCAGGCTTGATTAGGTTTCCGATGCGATTCACTCGCTGTACCCCCACAGAAAATGTTGACAAAGAGCTGTGCTCTGTGTTTGTTTTCGCCAGACGATAAGTGTCGACAAGCATGTAAATATTCTACTCACACAATCGGTCATTCACAGCTGCTCATGGCTGCGAAACGTAGAGTGATATGGCCTCCGGGATCAGCCCATGTCCAAACACTGGATGGGCTACCACGCGAATATTTTAGCACCTCTGTTCACTTACAAGTTGAAACAGTGCGATTTATTATAAAAATGATAAATGGAGTTGGAGCTGAATTAATAATAATATTTTTTAACGTCGTTTATCCTCCGAGCTCTGCCTCACCCACGGACTCTGTGAAGGATCATTCCTCTACCTTCTCAAGGACTGTGTCTGGGAGCTGCTACTGAAATTCCGCTAGATGGAAGCCACTTAGTGCAGTGGTTAAGATATTGACGATGTGCCCAGAGGCCTGTGGACCGTGGTGCGACACATCCTTTTCCACTTTCTGTTAATTTTACTCATTACTATATGCTATGGCGATTCAATTATTACAAAATGATGTATTCAGGAAGAATCTTTAAAAGGACTAAAGGTTCAGTACTGTATTTAATCTAAGCAAACAATTGAACGGCAAGAAATATAGCTCATTATTTAACCCAGAAGTCGCCTCCGTAGCGTAGCGGTCAGCATAGTTAGCTGCCGCCCCGGAGGTCCTGGGTTCGATTCCTGGCTCTGCCACGAAATTTGAAAAGTGGTACGAGGACTGGAACGGGGTCTACTCAGCCTCGGGTGGCCCAAATGAGTAGAGGGGGTTCGATTCCCCCTCAGCCATCCTCGAAGTGGTTTTCCGTGGTTTCCCACTTCGTCTTCGGGCAAATGCCGGGATGGTCCCTACCGTAAGGCCACGGCCGCCTCCTTCCCTATTCCTTGACTATCCATCCCAATCTTCCCCTCCCTTCCCTCATGAGGCCTCTGTTCGCTTTGCAGGTGAGGCCGCCTGGGCGTGGTGCTAATCCCACCTCACCAGTTGTATCCCTTCCGATTAGATGTTCCCAGCTCTAGGACACTGCCTGGATAGGCGGTAGGGGTGAGTTCCCTTGCTGAGTCCCTGGGAGCCACCACCCTGGAGGGTAAACACGATTTTAAAAAAATTAACCCAGAAAACAATGAATTCAGCCGAATATAGCTCTTGTGTAAAATCGTACTCCTTTCTTGTTAGTATCTTCACTTCTTTGAGAACTGTTAGCAGCCTATTTGTAACTACAAGTTCTGGTCAAAGGTCACCAAATATTTTTTGTTATTTTGTATACTATCTAGGTATTATCGCCACTAAGCAGCTGGATAAATATTTCTTATATTTGTAACTATCAAATTGTCTAATTCGAAAGTATGTTTACGACTTAGATACAAATAACCAAGGAAATTAACGTACGAAAGTACAACAAATCATGAGAAATATCTTATGGCATTTTTCGAGAACTTGAAACTATAAATGGGTTGGTAATATTTATGAAAGAAAGAAGAAAACCTACTAATAGGCTATGAAAAAAAACACTAACCATATTGTAAGTTTTCATGATAACTTAACTCGGCTAAGTTCAGTGCTATCTTGGTTAAGGACTATACCATATCCTGTGCATTTAAGTTCGCTAAAGTAGTTAGCTTAAATTACAGCACATTTGCACGGTAAGCTAATTCTATTCCAAATGCACTATGCACACTTCAATTTACATTAAACATGAAGTAAATAAACACGGAGAATGCTTGGATCAATGGTAAACCGAGCGCAATATTAGCGTCTTAACGACTAGACCTAACTCTTTCCAAGCCATGGGTCCTTTTCGTAGCGTTGCTGTATAGCTGCTATAAGTTTGGCTTCTTGGAGCCCGTGAACTATTCTAGTGAACAAAACTGGCATTCTCGAAAATGTACAAAATTTGGACGTACGTTTCACATTCATTATTTTAAGTGAAATAAGATCTGGATTGATGGCTTGTAGAAGACAGACTATGCAGGAGTTAAAATGCTATTCAATATTAAAAAATCAACATCCGTAAGGAGTAGCTTCCCACCTGAAATTTCGTCGAAAGTAAATAATTAGATGGATTTTTTTATAAATTACTTACTTACTTACTCCATGGCGCTACAACCCGGGGTAGGTTTTGGCCTCTTGGACAACTGCTCTCCATGTTGGTCTATCCATCGCCTTGCTCCTCCATCCTCTCAATCCCATTGCGACGAGGTCTGCAGTCACACCATCCAAGCATCTCTTCTTAGGACGTCCTTTCCTCCTCCTGGAGAATAGCCTCCCTTTCAACATTCTCTTGGGCATCTGGCTCTCCGGCATTTTATAAATTACGCAGTAAAAAAAAAAAAAAACATCACCACGTACCCAAACTACGAAATACCTGTCTAAACGCCATGCGTGACTTTTCTGAACAAAAGTCAGCTGCAATAAGTAAACTAAATTATGTTTTTTCTTTAGGCTTAGGTGTTGACTGTCCATTCTTCCTATTTAGATACCTAGAAAATTTGAAGTGGCGGCATTTCAACACCCCTTATACTATACTATAGTGGGAAATAAACCTTAGGGATTTGTTCTGTAGGATTGCATATTCATATTTGGCTGGGGATAGCAACCAGTCATAAGATAGTAAATGGAAGGAAGCAAGAAACTGTCATAAACGAGGCAAAGAATGTGCAGAGTCTGTATGATAAAAAACATCAGCAGCGGGACTAGACCAACCTTTCCTTGCCTCGATGCATTTTCCTCAACGGACTGATGGTACGATAAGTAGGTAATAACATGGTTACACAGTCGTCATGGGGCTTAGCATCCCTTCACGAATACTGTGACCTTGGTAATATTTACTAAGGCTTGGCTCTTGGCGACAACTCAACTGATAACACGTCCTGTTCCTCTCAACGCCGAGGCGTGCTGAATAAATTCCTTTTGTCTTCCATTTGGTTTTCAAAGAAGGAGGCAGGGACCTGTTGCTGACGTCGTCGATCAGTTTGCCCATCCCCTAGGGATCTCCTTATTATCTTCTTGCAGAACACTCAGCCTGCTATCTACTAGCTCTTCCCCAGCCTTGTACCAGACTTACTGACTCGGCTTGTGGCTAAGCGGTCACCCCATCAAGCTATATCAATATGGAAGTAATACTCCAATTTATTTTCATTCAATAACTCCTGACTGCATTGGGCAATACTTGGGGGTGCTCTTTAATGTATTCATTAATAACACGCAAATTCCCGAAGACTGGAAAAGAGCTACACTAATTTCAATATTCAAGCAAGGGAACAGTTTGTAAATGGGAGACTATAGGATTGTTAGCCTCACAACTGTAAACTATTGGAGCACCTTATTTCTGACTAATTGCGGGGACAGAGAGTAAAGATATCATGGCTTAATGGGAGACAAACATGTATTTAGACAAGGGTAATCATGCGGGAACTAAATGTTATCACGCTTCAAGGATATTAATGACTCGCTAGACAGGGGAGTGCAAGTTGACGCCGTAATTATAGATTTTCCAAAGGCATTTGATGTCGTCCCACATGGCATACTACTCCGTTAATTAGCGGCAATGAAGATTGATAAGAGAGTAATTTTATGGATTCAAGAGTTCTTGACTGGAGCTCGCAAAAGGTTAAGACAGGTAATCTATTCTCGGAGGACAAATTGATATGTTAGGTGTCCCTCAGTGTGATTGGGCCCCTGTTATTTCCGGTACTCATTAACGACTTCCCGAATGGGATTCGATGTGACTGCCGATTGTTTGCGAAGGATTGTTTAATATGCCAATAAATGCCTAGCTCATAAGACAACGCTCAGTTGCAAACTGACCTCAACCTGGTTCATAAATGGGCGACTGACAACAAAATGAAGATAAATACGAGTGAAAGTAGTCTCATGAGAATAGGGAGAGGGCGAAGGCTTGATTTTCAGTATGATATCGACTCGTAAATACTTGTAAAAGAAGACTCCTGCATGTACTTGGACATCCATGTAAGGAATGGAATACCCATGTGGGTTGTATCGTCTCCAAAGCATACAAATAACTTTATTTTGAAATGGGATTATTATTATCATTATTATTATTATTATTATTTTCTATAATATTTGCAAATGGTGGCAAATTGTACAAATACAGAAAATTACCAAATATAACATCAAACACAACATACACAATTCGCAATTTAGGAACTATAGTAATTACATCGTAGCCTAGTATTTACACAAAATTTCAATCTTCTCTTAAACACATCAATATGTTTGGGGAAAGGCTCTAAGACTGAGGCAGGTAGTGAGTTTCAATTATCAATACCTCGGTTGATGAAAGAATATTTCCCATAATTTGTGCGCTGTGGTTGGACCTTGACTTTATGTGGATGAGCTGCCTTGCTCAGGTAGGTGGGGTTTCCCAGACATTTGCCTAGTTCTCCCCATGCTGGCCGATTAGTGTAAGTGTTAAACGTAGTGTATAGTCTATCTTTCAGAGATTCCCACCCTAGTTTTTATATCATTCGAGTTACACTACTTCTAGGATTAAGGTCGTTGAACACAAACCTAGCAGCCTTTCTTTGTACCATTTCCAGCTCATTGATGAGCCCTACTTGATATGGGTCCCAAACCACTGAGCCGTATTCCAAGATTGGCCTCCCCAGGGTCAAATGGTATTAAATGGCAGTAGTTACACCGCAAAAAGAATTAGGATATTTGACCCTGGTGAGGCCATCTTGGAATACGGCAGGGTAGTACTAGCATGCAGACCAGAAGGTATTCCCTACTTTTACACGATTGATAGCCAATGATTTCGGTATATCTGAAGTGAAAATGTTGTTTATTGCTTATTTTAGTGGCTACAACATCGTGGGCATATTATAGCCAGTGTAATTTGGTTTGTGTTTGGGTATGAATGATTTTGTTGTTGTTGTTGTTCTTCATTTAGGGGCCTGGGCGTTGTGGTCATGATCATTTCCTCCCCCCCCCCCCCCCCGTTTATCTGGGTGCGTGTTGAATTTGTCTAAAAATCTGTGATACTATTGTGTTTTTGAAATTTGATGTCTTTCAGTCCGTCAACACGATTTGACCCAATTGTGATGGGTTATTCCCTAATCCTGAAAATCAATTACATGAGATTAATAAAAAAATGAAAAAAGGATTTGGGAATAACTAGAGACAGGATTTTAAAGGGAATACCTTTTTTTAAAATTTTATTGGAAACAAGAAATAATCGATACTAAGGGTTAAAACTGTATTTAAAACTCAAGATTGCCGTGTTTTAACTTCCCTTTCTTTAGCCCTTGTTCCGTTTTCTCCTACATCTGCCCTTATTTTCCCTTTTTTTTAAGAATATACGGCAAAACCTCAAGAATTTATTTCACTTTCAGGGAAAATACCTGCATAAAATACCGATGTAGCGCAAGGGAAGAAGGAATTAACACGGGTTCTATACCGAAATCACCCCAGAGTTGAACTCGCCTACTGCACCGCCTCACCCCTCCAGCAGGTGTTGTTAGACTCGTCGCATCCCCTCCAGAATGTGTGAAGCAGTTACAGCCTATTCTCTTTGGTTACAGTAGCTTGCTCGCCTCAGTAGCAGAAACAGAGTCATAGAGAATAGCACGCACCGTTAAGTGGCAGCAGTAGCTTGTAATAGTGATGGCGAAGTCGTCTTTTAGCAATAAAATGCGAAGAGCGGTAAGCAGTTTCAAGGACGATTTAATCGAAACGGATGGTACCGTTATTCGATGTTCTCTATGTGATATTGATATTAAAGTAGATGGAAAACATATAAAGGACAGAATAATTCAGCATCTCAAGTATGCCAAACATGAGAAAAACAAAGCTATTCGTGCGGAAGTTTCCAAGCAGTCATTTTTACAGGAATATTTTCAGAAGGCCGAACAAAAAAGCAGGGAACGAAAGGTTTTTTTCAGTGACCTCACAGTTACCCTTGTTCAGTGTGGAATTCCTTTAAATAAGGTAAATAACCCATCAATGAAGAGTTTCTTGGAAAAATACACACAACGCACTGTCCCTGATGAAATTACACTTAGAAAGAGTTACCTACAACCAATTTATGAAACTAATGTACAAAAAATTAAGGAGGTTGTTGGAGACCATCCAGTTTACTTCATTTTGGATGAAGCAACCGATTCACATTCAAGAGCTGTTCTAAACATTCTTGTAATGCCATTGACAGGAGACCCATCAAAACCAATGTTGGCTGCCATGTACGAATTGGAAAAGTAAACTCTACATCTATAATGCAGAGTTTCAATGACTGTTGTTTTTAACTCTGGCCATCAGGAATACAGTACAACAAAGTGTGGCAAGTTGTTATGGACCAAGCATCATACATGGTCTCAGCATTTGCACAGTTGAAGCCTATGTATTCTAATCTTCACCATACAACTTGTATTGCTCATGCTTTGCATAGGGTATGTGAAGCAATAAGGGTTGAATATATTGTTGCAAATGCCTTCATATCCGAACTTAAGAAGACATTGATTAAAGCTCCAAGTAGAATACAGCTTTACAAGGAAGTTACAGGCCTACCATTACCTAAGTTTCCCATCATAACTAGATGAGGGACATGGATTTCATGTGCTGTTTTCCTTTGTGAACATTTCACTAAGATAAAGGAATTTATACTGTCTTTGGACGATGTTGAATCTGCAGCTGTGGGTCGAGCGAAGGACCTGCTGAGTGATCCGAATTTGGAGACAGAGCTGTACCCAGTGCATACGTTCAAGTTTCTTCCTGCCGCCATCTTGCAACTGGAAGAACAGTGCTTATCCAAGGAGGTGCAGTGGAGTGTGGTTGAAAGAACTGACAACATGCTTGAGGGAATCGCAAAAGAAAAACTTGAGGCAAGCTTAGCAAAGAATCCAGACATTGAAAAACTAGTGAAGTGCACTGATTTAGAGTTTAGAGTAAAAACCAAGTATTCCCCACTGGTTTCCGTTGATGTTGAGCGCTCATTTTCTTTGTATAAAGATATTTTAAATTCAAAGAGACAAAATTTGACCTTCAAACATATTGAAATGTTAAATGTCATCAGGTTCAATTCGTTCTTAATGCAATAAACACTGTAACACAAGGACACTACATAAAAGAGAAGAGGCCTATATCCTTAACATCCTCAAATGTTGGACATGTAATTGATACCATTCTTTAATGCAGTAAAGTTAAATTAGAAGTGATTAACTGATTATGCATACCTTTTTATTTCCTATATTCTATTGACAGTCGCCTCCGTAGCGTAGCGGTCAGCATGGTTAGCTGCCGACCCGGAGGTCCTGGGTTCGATTCCCGGCTCTGCCACGAAATTTGAAAAGTGGTATGAGGACTGGAACGGGGTCTACTCAGCCTCGGGTTGTCCAAATGAGAAGAGGGGGTTCGATTCCCACCTCAGCCATCCTCGAAGTGGTTTTCCGTGGTTTCCCACTTCGTCTTCGGGCAAATGCCGGGATGGTACTGCCCCCGTAATTGAATTATGTAGAGACCACGGTGGCTATATTGAAATTATAAGGAAAGTTATGGCTGTCATAGTTATGACGTGGGTAGTCATGACGTAAGCACGGATGACGCAAATGTTATGCCAGCAGGCTACTTGAGCTGAGATTCTCAGTGACGTCAGCATTTAGTCGAGAATGTTCCAAGATGTACGACGCAGTCGCAGGAAACGAGGAATTCTGCTGAGGAAGAAACTATGCTATTGGAGGAGAGGCATGAACCAATCAACGATAGTTTAAAGGAAGACGGAGATTGCTGAAACTATGGTATTTTTATTACTTTTGGAATGCAGAATTGTGGAAATCCATTTGCAGTAAAGGCATTGATTTGGAATTTTGGTGAAATTTATTTTCAGTTTTTGAATTTTGAAAATCCGTCATGTATTAACGAAGTTGGAACTTTTAGCGATGACGCAGTATCTCGCTTTGGAAGGGATGGAAACGCCCCTCGGGAAGTTAATAAAAGGGCTTGCGCAGAAGAGAGGAGCCTCTTTCGTTCTCCGATTATTCTGAGATCTCATTCTCAGATCATCGAAGTCTATTTGTGAAAGTTCTTTTCTTATACATTCATTATAGTGAGACGTCGAAGTGAACAGCAGTGAAAAGAATCGTCTTTATAACGCGTGGCGAGGCCACTATATTAACGAGATCCAAGTCAAACTAGGTGAAGTTGAAACGGACCTTAGAAAGCTTCTACAAGTTTAGCTTCGAACAGTTAGCGGTCACCGATAAGCTAATTGTATTGTGCTGTGCTTCATAAAGTAATAGAGAAAAGCTGAACAATTTCGACCGATTAATTTGAAAGATATTAGCAGTTTTATACGACTGACAAAAGTGATTATCTCGCCACAAGAGAAGCACTTTTGTATAGCCAGAATCAACGCAACGGCTGACGCTGCGAGTGGAATAGAAAGACTTCAGATTGCTTGGTTACAGAACGATACAGTATAATGGAGCAATTGAATACGGCAGTTTGTTCTTCTGACACTACAACCGAAGAACAGATGGAAGGCTAAAAGGGCTTATTGCAATTGGGACATATTTCAACGGAGTAAGATAGCGACATGGAACTTCGCTAATTGCTATTCCACACAAGCGAACATGCGGTGAATACCATCTACACCCATGTTTCGTAATTAAAGGCTGAATACCATCGAACAGCCATAGAAACAATTTCATACTCTGAATATGAATAATTTCTTCGGAAATTTCTACAAAACGTCATGACGATTGTCTACTGGAACTTCAGGGAATTTTTCAAGAGAGGTCAGGGATGTCCCGACTCACAAAGAAGATTATTGCCGGAAGGATGTCTATTCGTCTTCGAGGAGCAGAGCGATTTCCGGAGAAGGAAGCAGTTCGATTCTCCGAGGGTGCTATTTCCTATTTCGAGGATGGAGCTCAGCTTTAACGTGGTGAAATGGATCCATCAGCAGTCTTCTTTGGGGAATTTTCCTCTGGAACGTCAATCGGCAGATAAGGTAGTCGTGAACGTTTATTGTATTTGAGTTTACTAATGATGTTTGAGCAACCATTTTTCCCATATTTTTATCCTCATGTTTTTTGCCCTATTTTCTTGTTGAGATTCTTATTCTCAGTACACCTTGATGAGTTTTGCATTTTTCGACGATTTATTAAGACATTGTTATGTCATGGGTATAGTTAACGATTTTGAATCAGTTGAGACTGATATTTAGATTTTTCAGTTATTAATATTTTTGTAGTCACGATTTGACTGTAAGTTAATGATTTTTAATGGCAGATTTAAATTCAGACAGCGTGTCATTTTATTAAAGTAATTCAACCCCAGTTTAATTACTTTGACCAATTTTCTGTCATCATCAAGAAGGAAGAACATTTAAATGATTTTAGAGCGTTAAAATCTCTTACGTTGTCGACGATCTTGGAAATACTAGTCGTTATTTGAATTGATTGCAACACAGACATTTATCGTCAGTTATGAATGAACATTGCATCATAGACACTTTTGTGAAAGAGTAACTTTAATAATGAATTATTGAATGCATTAAAGTCAAGTACTTTTGTTAGGAGTTTTTCTCAATTAGAGAATTATATAACGATGTTTGCATTCCCCAGTCTAAATGGATTCTATTCGACTACTTTGCATTTTAGTCGCACTTTATTTGAAGATAGTATTTTTATACTACAATTTTTTTTAAGATGTTAATCTTAAATTTTGATAGACCAGACAGGCGTATATAAGCGTATTCACTATTAAATTTGTTTGTGATTGGCAAGTTTTGACTTCATTTCGGTTCATGAATGAAATCCACGAAGGTTAAATAAAAACAGTTTTGAAACTATTAATGATTATAATTTTTTTTAAATGGAACTATAAATGTATAATCGCTAGTGCAGCGCGTGTTGAAAGTCGCTGAGGTATAATGCCCTTGAATATGAAGGAAGTTCCCACAGGAATTAATGTTAAAGAATTATTTGTGGAAGTTTTGTAAGTTATGTGGAAGTTTTTAATGCCATATAGATTAATATATGATGATTTTGGGCATATTTTTAATGCAGATTGTGCATTAACTTGTTAGCGAAGGATTTTCCGCTGGAGTAAGATTGTCATAGTTCGTTGAAAATTAATCAAGTGAGTTACTGTTATAATTAACTCGAGTTTTGAAAGAATTTGAGATAAGATTTTGAATGAAGGTTGCCGTCACAAATCATTATTAAAACCTTTATTAAACCAGATTGTGACATTAACATGTATAACTAACCTTCATTGGTCGATTATATTAAACACGATTATGAAAATTACCAACCGAATGAACAGGTGGTTAATGTATTTATTAAATTAATAATTTAAACAATTTAAATGTTAATATTGTAAATAATTGCTGTAAATATTTTTGAAAATAATGTGGAACGAGAGTGATGTTAAAGGCGTGCTTATAATATTTTTATTGTCTTTGACAAATATTATAAACAATTTCTAATTGTTATAAATAATTTATGTGATTTTGTTATAAACATTTAAGAGCTAATTAAACATTTGGATTGAACTTAACAAGTTTAAGGAATTAACATAATGATCCAATAGGATGTGAGCAAAGTACTTGAAAGATTTGCGTAAATATAATGTGAGTTGTCTTGTAGACATTTAAAAGCTTGAGAGAGCAAGCTATACTCTTACGTAACTTAGCATGTGAGAAGGGAGTGCATTTGACCAGTATGCAACAGGTTCGAGGGTAGCCCGCAGCTGTGCCAACATCTGGTTCTCAGAGAGTGAGGTCGTCCACACTCTGGCCTTGCGACTATAAATACCATTGCCATGTTTATTAAAAGGAAACCAAATGCTCTATATATGTCACACCCTGACGTCCTTTTCCAATCCAATAGTGTTATGAATATTACGTTATTTGGAGCTCTTGAGAGCTAAAATGCTCTATATCATGTTGTATGATAAATTTTGCAAGTCCTACTGGAGGACGTAGTCAGATTGACTTGGGCTACTGATAGCCACGTTTATTTTGTTGTGTTAGTAAAATCATACCCTTTATTTGAAATAAAGCTTTTGTACAGTTCAAAGTTCTCGTCTTCGTTATGGTTCATTTTTAAATGTCATGGTGGAGGTTATTGTGTGAACAGACTTTAGTGATCCTGTTGTCAACTCAAACCCCGAGATAATTAAGAGGTAAGTAACGGTAAGTATGAACCCCCGTCTATTTTGGTGTGTTCCACAATGATTTCCTGTGAACTTCTGTGCTCTTATCTCGATAGTATCTGTCAGTGCCATTTTCATTGATGTAACTGTGCCGGTGCGATTGATAATTGGCAATCCGATTGAGGGGGCGGATATCTGACAGCCTACTATCCAGGTAAACGGGGACAGAAAGATTGGCGCAGTCAACGTGTGGGGCATGTTCAACAACACTGGATCACCAGGTTGAACAATAGAAAGATTGGCGCACCTAAAACGTTGGGGCTCGATTCAACATAACTGGATTACCAGGTTGAACGCCAGAAAGAGTGGCAAACCTAAAACGTAGGGTTCGATTAGACTCAAATAAAGAGGTTGATTCTTTGTTAGATGTCTAGGCCAATTGTAGAATTTAAGAGTGTGATTATATAGGAATTAAATGTTGTATTGTGTTAGGAAAATTACACTCAGAAAAGATCAGATCTTATACAACTTGAGAAAGGTTAAATAGGCTGGAAACTTAGGAAAATCGCCTATAATCTGGAATCTTATTTTATTTGACCGGCTTATGACATTTTAGTCATATTAAAGATAAAATTAAATTATTTGGATTGTAAATGTAAATTATTTGTGTTAGGATATTTTAAAATGAGCCAAAGAAATTTGAACATGTGCTTGAGTTTGTTTCAACATGAAGTATCGTCGAAGGTTAATTATAAGGTAGTTATAAGTTAGATTTAAGACAGAAAATTGATCAAATTTATATATGGTGAAAAGTGTTGCTCAAATGTTGTTATTTTGCTCTTTTGATGTATGTCCCTACAGCAGTCCATTTTGAATAATATTGTAATGGCAGATGAAAGTTTGAAGAAGATGTTAGAGGAGATGTCTGCTAACATGAATCGCAGTATGAAGCAGATGTTGAATGAAAGCATGAAGGAGAATAATAGTAATTTGTCTGCTAATTTGAATGCAAGAATGGAGGAGAATGTTAGTAATTTGTCTGCTAATTTGAATGCAAGGATGGAGGAGAATGCTAGTAATTTGAATAGTAGTATGAAGGAGATGGAAGCTAGGAATACTAGTCGAATGGAGGAGAATATGAAGGTTCTTCATACTAGTGCTGCTAATTTGGAGGATAATATGTCGCGTTTACAGATTAATACCCTAGGAATTGAAAATACTGTAACTGACATTCGCACAGATGTATCTAATGTGCATAAAAATGTTGATGATGTTAAATTTGATGTGTCTAAGGTACAGAAAAACCTTACAATGTTAAATCTAGATGTAGCTAATGTCCGAGGGGATATTTCTTGTGCTAGAGCCGAAGTAGTTGTTGTCAAAAATGATGTTGCGACTGTCCAAGACAAGGTCGAGGAAGTCCAAAAAGAAATTCAAAAAGCTAGAACTGATGTATCCAATGTTCAGGTAGATATTAATAACATTCGTGCGGATATAACTGAGGTGCAAAGTGACATAACTAAGATTCAGGTAGAGGTCAACACAGTTTTCGTAGATATCACTAAAGTCCAAACTGATGTAAATAAAGTCAGGGAAGAAATCGAAAACTCAAAAACTCTTTGTACGCGTAATATAACTGCATTAGCGACTAGACTAGTTGATGAATCAGTTAGAACAACAACGTCTTTAGCAGAGTTGAAGTATGATGTAGAGGTCATGAGAACACAGGTATTAGATGATGATGATGATAATTGTTGTTTTAAGGGGCCTAACATCTAGGTTATCGGCCCCTGCCAGGTATTAGACCACAATAGAGTGTTAAAAGAGGATATCGAAGTAGACATAGCCGAAATGTTAACAGCAAACGTAGCGGTATGGAAAGACGAGTGGAATAAGTCAAGTGGGGAACATGTAACCCAAATTCAGGAAAGGATTGAAAGAAAACTTGCCAGTACGCAGATAGAAATTAACAATGAAGTAGTACAGATTAGGAAAGATTTAAGCGTCAGGATAAATTCGCTATCCGAAAAACAAGTTGACGATAGAACACAACTAGATCAGGATATGCAAACTTTAAAATCTACATTAGAGGAACAGATGCATAAAGTTGTCTCGGATGTAAATGAAACGACGAGTAAACTGAAAAATTTGAAGTTAGGAGAGGCTAGTTTAATGGAGAACTACAAAGAAGAGATTATCAAGAAAGTCTTAACGGAAATCACCGACAAGGATACAGAAGGCTTAGCTTGCGAATTGAATAGGAATTATACTAGAAGACATAACCTAGATCCAGAAGAAAGAGACGTGACTCCTGAAGAACGTGTATCCAGATTCAGAGAGGAGGATGACGAGAGGAATATGGAACCTGAGTGGAATTATCGAGATAGTGGGAAAAAATATCCGGATTCATATCCGAGGAACGTGACGGTCATCAGGAATTTCGAAGACAAACCACAAAAATTCAGTAACACTGATAGTTTGACACCTATAGAGTATGTAAGGAATCTCAAAGATTATTTCATCGAAGCTCACATTCCCAGAGAGAGAGAGATGAAGATAGTAGAGAGATATCTGATTGGAGGACCCCTTGAATGGTTTTGCGCATTTAGATACACATTCAGTAACTTTGACGAGTTTGCAGAGGCATTAATCAAACGATTTTGGTCCATAGAAGCGCAGAATTCGTTAAGAGCGGAGGTGTATTCAAGAAAATACTCAGGTACTCTTCCAACGAGGTACGCTGATTTCTTTACGAGTCAGTTGTCCCGCTTGAGATTTTTGCAACCCCCATTGTCCACGGAGCAACTAATAGATGCGATTTCTCGTATGCTGCCAGTTGAGGTGAGGAGACTTATAATTTCGTCCAACATCAGGGATTTATCCAGCATGGATGAATTACTAAGAAGGTTAGACTACACAAGTCCAATGCCTAACGTAGTCCAGAAAGGTCAAAGGCAGGAATTTAAAGAAATCAATACGGTATATATGGACCAAGTCCAACAAACTGACAAGCCAGAGGAGGAGAAAACTGACAATGTAGGTCCTCACAGGAATAATCAGTTTAGAAATTACAGATCACAAGGTTACCGACCGTATCAACAGAGAAGAGGTTGGAACTACAACCGAGGAAACTACAATGGAAGAGGCAGATATTACAACAATAATGGGTATAACCGTAACTATAATAGGTGTCTGTCTGCGACATACGTGCCCCAGATGAAACATCAGGGGATAAATGAAAATGTCGAATAAACTCTAGTGGACTGTATTTACAAAAATGTACATGTTACAAAAGACACAACACTTGATATGCGAAGGAGCTGTTGCTCCGAAACACAAACACATTCAGCCATGATGGCAACTTCACTCTCTGTCCAGGTCACTGCTGCCAACCTAAACATAATAAATGTATCTGTTACCAACTGTGGAAATAAAACACTATATAATTCTCCCTGAGAGCAAACATACTCCCCACCTTGAAATACATGGATTTCAATAATCTGAAATAGAAACACTGAAATGTTCCAATGACAAGGACATAAAACACTAAAATATTCACTAAGTTAAAACACTGACATATTATCAGTCAAAATTATGTGTCTGCTCAATTGGTAGCGGAGCTACCTTGGAAACTGGTCGTTTAAAAATACCACTGTTGCACTTCACTGAAACCACTCTTACCACATTGTCTTGACCGCCATGCACTTCAGTGATAACACCAAGGGGCCACTGGAGTGGGGGAACATTGTCTTCCCGTATCAGCACCACAGTACCTGGTGATACGTTGCTGGAGGAGGTCGTCCATTTGCTGCGCTGTTGCAGATGGGTGAGGTAATCTAATGACCATCTCTTCCAAAAGGATTGGAGTCTTTGTTGCAGAACCTTATATCTAGTTAACAAAGGCCGTTTACATAATGTTAAATCGGGTTCGGGAAGAGTCGTGAGGGGTTCGCCTATAAGGAAGTGACCTGGTGTCAAGGTAGATGCATCTGAAGGATCATTTGACAGGGTTAGAAGGGGACGTGAGTTTAAGCAAGCCTCAATTTGCGCAGTTAATGTAGCCAATTCTTCATATGTGAAATGAAGTGTTCCGAGAACTCTTCTTAGATGATGTTTGAGGGATTTTACTCCGGCCTCCCAAAGCCCTCCAAAATTAGGGGCATGAGGAGGTATGAAATGCCACTTAACTCCACAACTACTGGCGAAGTTACTGATCTCCTCTCTAGTCCGTTCCTGAGTGAACAATTTCTTGAGCTCCTTTAGCTCTCTACTAGCACCTTGGAAATTTGTACCATTGTCGGAGTACATGTTGCTGCATAATCCTCTTCTTGCGATGAATCTCCTGAGTGCTGCGAGGAAAGCTTGAGTGGTTAGGTCGGAAACTATTTCTAAATGAATGGCCTTGGTGCACATACATATGAATATGCATATGTAACCCTTGACAATGGTCTTGCTACGTGGATTGCCGATCTTCAAGTAGAAAGGGCCCGTGAAGTCTGTGCCGGTGTTGCGGAATGGTCTTGCTTGAGACACACGAACTGAGGGCAACTGTCCCATTACTTGCTGTGTAGTTTTGGCTTTGAACCTGAAGCATTTTGTACAAGTGTTAATAACTCTTCGAACCACCGACTTTCCATTGATGATCCAGTAGCACTGTCTGATGGATGCTAAAGTCAACTGGTTTCCTGAATGTAGGAGTCTTTCATGTTCCCTCTTGATTATTAAATCAGTAAACTGATGTTTAGCGGGCAAAATCATCTGATGTTTGAAATCGTAGTCTTGATTGGAGTTCTCTAGTCTTCCTCCAACTCTCAGGATTTGATCCTTGTCTAAAAATGGTACTAAACTTTGAAGTTTGCTACGTCTTGACACTGCATTGTGTTTCAAAAGATCAGCTATTTCGTCGCGGAATGCTATTGACTGGACTAGTCTAACACATGTCATGTTAGTTTGCTGCAACTCTTCTATAGTTAATGGACCATGTTTCCGTTCTGAAGGTTTGTGTTTAGTGTTGTGCACGAATCTTAAACAGTATGCTAACACTCTTTGTAGCTTGAGATGGGAAGAAAATCTTGTGAGCACGTCTGCAGGATTAGAGTGGACTGAACAACTAAGCACTATCTTGCGTTGCTCAGGAATCTCTGATTCAGGTTGTTCACTGGAAGTGGGCCAGTTCCGTTCCGAACACTGTAGCCATTCAGGGCCATGCCACCAAAGATGATTATTTAAAAGGTTTGTAGGATCAGTTCCTCGAGAAATTAGATCTGCTGGATTGTCTGCTGATGCTACGTGCTTCCAATCCTTGACTGAAGTATTGCCTTGCACTTCAGCCACACGGTGCGCAACAAAAGTTTTCCATTTTGACGGTTCACCTGCTAACCATGCGAGAACAATCTTTGAGTCTGTCCACAGATGAATGCTATGGAATTCAATATTGAGAACATGACACATCTTTTTAACCACTTGTGACAATAGTACTGCTGCACACAACTCTAGTCTGGGTAGCGTGATCTGTTTCAGTGGAGCCACTCTGGACTTGGAGCACAGGAAATGTGTTATTACGTGACCTTGATCTGTTGACGAGCGTAGGAATAAACATGCACCGTAGCCCTTCAAGGATGCATCAGCGAAGCCATGCAACTGCACCTGAGTACAATTTTCTTGAAGCACAAATCTGTTAATATATATATTGTCAATCAAGGGTATTTGAGAATGCAGAGTACGCCATCTTGTAAGAAGTTCCGTTGGAAGTTCATCATCCCATCCTATCATCTCTTGCCATAGTTGCTGCAGAAACATCTTGAATGCGATGACAATAGGACTGATTAGCCCAATAGGGTCATAAATTGACGACACAATCGATAACACCTTGCGTTTGGTCACTGGAGATCCACTTCCTTGTTCTTTCTGCACACCACTGGATATCTGTAGTTTGTCTGTCGCTGGATATCTGTAGTTTGTCTGTCGCTGGATGCCAAAGTAGACCTAAAGTCTTTATATTTTCTCCAGAATCAATCTGAAGGGGAAGCTGCGTCTCTCTGCAGTCCTTTGGAACCGCCTCTAACAATGCTGGATGGTTAGAGCACCACTTGCGGAGCTTGAAGCCTCCCTTGGATAACAATTGGATCAGTTCACGTTGTAGGAGTAATGCATTGTCAATCTTACTTGTTCCTGAAATGCAGTCGTCTACATAAAAATCACGAAAAAGGACAGATGCTGCCTGCGGATACTGTTGTCCCTCATCATATGCCAATTGCCTTAAACATCTTATTGCTAGAAATGGAGCTGATGATGTGCCATATGTGACCGTCTGAAGTTGGTACTGCTTGATAGGCTCATTAGGAGAAGCTCTCCAAAGGATGCGTTGAAGGCTGCTGTCTCTGGAATCAACCTTAACTTGTCTGTACATCTTCTCGATGTCAGCTGTAAAGCCTATGGCGTGAGTTCTAAATCTAGCGACAATCGAACATAAGTCTTGTTGAATAGTAGGACCCGTCATTAAAATATCATTAAGTGACTTTCCTGACCTCGATTTACAAGAAGCGTCGAAGACAACTCTAGTTTTTGTAGTAGTGCTGGATTTCTTGAATACCGGATGGTGCGGCATGTAGTATGTTACCGATGTTGCCATACTAGAATTAACAATATCCATATGACCTAGTTCCTGGTATTCAGTGAGAAACTGGTCATAATCTACCTTCAGTTGCGTATCATTGTTAAGCCTACGCTCAAGGTATTGAAATCTGCTAGTAGCTGTTTGTAAAGAATTGCCTAATATACTTGGATCCTGCTTAAATGGTAGTCTGACTATGTATTTCCCAGATGGATCTCGTGTCACATGATCAGAAAAATGCTGTTCACATTCAATCTCTTCTTGCGACTTGACTGGCTCGTGAAGTTCTTCGATCTCCCAAAATCGTTGTACTTGGTTATGAAGGTGAACATCATTACGAAGGAAAAACGTTCCTGCTGCATTGTTTCTCTTTCTCGAGGTGGATTCATATGAACCTGACACAATCCATCCAAAATCTGTGTTTTGTAGGACTGGAAACTTCCCTGGTCTCGTCCTGTGTCCCCTCTGTAGAATTCTAAAGAATATATCAGCACCGAAAAGCATGTCTATCTTGGCTGGGGCATAAAACCTCGGATCTGCTAACTGAATATCATTAGGGAGCTCCCACTCTTCATAGGGTACCTGCTGACCAGGCATGTCGCTAGTAATTTTGGATAGGACCAGACATTCAACATTGTGACGTGTGTTGCTTATGGAAGACTGCACTTCAATGCTCACACTATACTTGGCTTCAGACATGAACTGAGAAATTCCTTCGATGGGTGTGAGATTCTTGGCCTTTTTTAAGCCCAAATTTTGAACCAAACTCTCGGTTACAAAACTGCTTTGACTGCCACTGTCCAATAAGCAACGAGCTAAGTGTAGCCTACCAGCACTATCCTTTACCTTTACTATTGCTGTAGAAAGTAGAACTTGAGTTTGTGGTTTGAGTTTCATGGTGCAATAACTGGAGGAGTTACCACGAACTTGAGCATTGTGAGCCTGGTTGGACTCGGGGTTTGAGCATCTGCTGATAGCTCCTTGCTGAGACTGTTTAGACGAGTTGGCATTGAATTGCTGATTCCCAGAATCAAAATGCAACAGTGAGTTGTGACGACCGTTGCAAGTTTTGCATGTTGACTTCGAAGGACAAGAACTTATAGCGTGTGATTCATGCAAACAGTTGTAGCAAAGCTTATGCTGCTTAACTAGGTTGTATCTACGATTAACATCATAACCTAAAAATTTATCACATCTGAAGATTGGATGTTGCCCCTTACAGGCTTCACAATTATTGTTAATTGCAATGTATGAACTACTTGTAAATGGTTGTTTCTCATGCTTGAAACCATGCTTAGAAGTTTTATCTTGAGACAATCTGCTGATCTTATCACTGTGACCCTTAGTAGGTGAAAAATCAATTAATTCAAGGGTTTGAGCCCGCCTTTCAAGATATTCTAACAACTCCGTAAGTGTAGATAGTTCCTTGGATTTGTTGCTCATTTCCCATTGCTTACGTGTGGCTTCAGGTAACTTGTCAAGTATGATTTGACCTATTATGATTTCATGTAGGGGAATATTCAAATTCAAAGACTCAACAGCCTTTAAATTGGACTGTACTTGATTCAAAAGTGTGCGTAGACTTGAAGATGATTCCCTTTGGACGATATCTGGAGATAACAGTAATTTGATATGTGCATTTACTATTACCTTTGAATTGCGGTATCGCTTGCAGACCGTTTCCCAAGCTAGCTCAAAGTTATCTGCAGTAAGAGGAATGTTTTGAATGAGTTGATGAGCATTGCCACGCAGTGCTGACATTAAGTAATGGAACCTTTCAACATTACCCAAAGACTGATTCTTCAGTATTAATGAATCAAACAGGTCATGGAAATGCATGAATTGTGTAACATCACCTGAAAATTCTGGTAACCGTATCTTGGGCAAACTGTACGAACCTGTATTACTACTTGTAGATTCTCTACCGTTGCTAGAGACAGATGAGGCATGTGTGCAATGGGTATTTAGTAACTGTTGTAGCTTAGCCCTAAGTTCATCATAATCATCTTCGAATTCACACCGGACCTGCTCATGAAGATTTTTGTCATCCAAATCCTCCAATTTGCTTTGAATTTCATTAAATTCTGGTAATAGAGCTAATAAACGTTCATTCTTCACATTTAATACTTCAGCAGGAGTCTTATTATTAAATTCATTAATTTGGGTATGGAGTCTCGTGAGGGATGCTCGGAGAACACCTCTGCGCTTGGTCAGTGACTTTATCTCACGTTCAGTAGACATGCTTAAAATGGTTCATGCACAGGAAGGATTGCTTGGTATGGGAAGGAATTGCTATGAAATGCCTTTGTTAACTTATCTGGTGTAGAGGTTCTTTCAGTCTGCGTCGTCACCAAACGGTTGGATATCGAAGTCAGGACGTCTGAATGGAACTGCGTCTGTCAGGAATCGAAGGCTGCACCGCTGAATGGAACTGCGTCCGTCAGGAATCGAAGGCTGCACCGCTGAATGGAACTGCATCCGTCAGTAATCGAAGGCTGCACTGCTGAATGGAACTGCGTCCGTCAGGAATCGAAGGCTGCACCGCTGAATGGAACTGCGTCCGTCAGTAATCGAAGGCTGCACTGCTGAATGGAACTGCGTCCGTCAGGAATCGAAGGCTGCACTGCTGAATGGAACTGTGTCCGTCAGGAATCGAAGGCTGCACTACTGAATGGAACTGCGTCCATTGATGCTTTCAACTGCACACCGAAACTTTCACAATACTGGATATGCTTTTACGAATATACAATTCATCATGATTAATTTTGCAAGTCCCGCTGCATGAATTAACTTATTCAAATATTAACCTTGTATTACAACAGCCGCGTTGTAAAAATGAATCAAACAGGCTGGCGAGCGCTGCCTGCTGAATGCCATCAGCACGTGTATCGAAGCTTACCGATGCTAGCCGAAGCGACACGAAGCCAAAGCACACTGGTGGCTTTGTTTCGCAGCCACAATGCTCACTTTTCAAAATAAGTTAGATCGAACTCACAAACATTGATAAATAAATTGCAATTGCGCCTGCATTGTTCACAATAATGTACTAGTATTGTCTCTACATACGTATTTCGCACTGGTTCACTTAAATACAGCAGTTTTAGCGGTTGTCGAGACCACATGGCGTCAGTTGATATAGCGGGAATCCTGCCCGTGTTGGACCAAAACATATGTCTGTCTGCGACATACGTGCCCCTGATGTTTCATCTGGGGCACGTATGTCGCAGACAGACATATGTTTTGATCCGGCCCGGAGGACCAAAACATATGTCTGTCTGCGACATACGTGCCCCAGATGAAACATCAGGGGATAAATGAAAATGTCGAATAAACTCTAGTGGACTGTATTTACAAAAATGTACATGTTACAAAAGACACAACACTTGATATGCGAAGGAGCTGTTGCTCCGAAACACAAACACATTCAGCCATGATGGCAACTTCACTCTCTGTCCAGGTCACTGCTGCCAACCTAAACATAATAAATGTATCTGTTACCAACTGTGGAAATAAAACACTATATAATTCTCCCTGAGAGCAAACAATAGGAATAACCAAAACCAAAATAGAAACCAGAATACTCAAGGTCAGGTTATGACACCTGATCAGTATCAGCAAAGAGAGAAGGAAAGCCAGCAATACTTAAAAGAATTAAGGGATAAAGAAGCTGACAATCAAAAGAAAAGGCAGGATGTTGTAATCGATCCTGGTCCTTCTACGAGCCAGCAGAACTTAGAAAATAGAAATACTGGTCAGAAGAGGAATTAGAGAGGAAAGAATACATTAACCACACACAACCCAGAGTAGAAGAGATATATGATTAAGGAACATAGAGGAAATATCATCCTAGAGTAAGCCAGTAATAATTCAATTTCGTGTTCAAGAGAGTTGAGATACTTGTAACACTGAGTTTAAAAACAATTTGCAACTGCTTTTAAAACGTGGTGAGAGGAGAATGCCCCCGTAATTGAATTATGTAGAGACCACGGTGGCTATATTGAAATTATAAGGAAAGTTATGGCTGTCATAGTTATGACGTGGGTAGTCATGACGTAAGCACGGATGACGCAAATGTTATGCCAGCAGGCTACTTGAGCTGAGATTCTCAGTGACGTCAGCATTTAGTCGAGAATGTTCCAAGATGTACGACGCAGTCGCAGGAAACGAGGAATTCTGCTGAGGAAGAAACTATGCTATTGGAGGAGAGGCATGAACCAATCAACGATAGTTTAAAGGAAGACGGAGATTGCTGAAACTATGGTAT
This sequence comes from Meconema thalassinum, assembly GCA_946902985.2. Taxonomy (NCBI): domain Eukaryota; kingdom Metazoa; phylum Arthropoda; class Insecta; order Orthoptera; family Tettigoniidae; genus Meconema; species Meconema thalassinum. The sequence goes on along the minus strand of OX336390.1, from coordinate 834,415,626 downwards.
TTTTATTACTTTTGGAATGCAGAATTGTGGAAATCCATTTGCAGTAAAGGCATTGATTTGGAATTTTGGTGAAATTTATTTTCAGTTTTTGAATTTTGAAAATCCGTCATGTATTAACGAAGTTGGAACTTTTAGCGATGACGCAGTATCTCGCTTTGGAAGGGATGGAAACGCCCCTCGGGAAGTTAATAAAAGGGCTTGCGCAGAAGAGAGGAGCCTCTTTCGTTCTCCGATTATTCTGAGATCTCATTCTCAGATCATCGAAGTCTATTTGTGAAAGTTCTTTTCTTATACATTCATTATAGTGAGACGTCGAAGTGAACAGCAGTGAAAAGAATCGTCTTTATAACGCGTGGCGAGGCCACTATATTAACGAGATCCAAGTCAAACTAGGTGAAGTTGAAACGGACCTTAGAAAGCTTCTACAAGTTTAGCTTCGAACAGTTAGCGGTCACCGATAAGCTAATTGTATTGTGCTGTGCTTCATAAAGTAATAGAGAAAAGCTGAACAATTTCGACCGATTAATTTGAAAGATATTAGCAGTTTTATACGACTGACAAAAGTGATTATCTCGCCACAAGAGAAGCACTTTTGTATAGCCAGAATCAACGCAACGGCTGACGCTGCGAGTGGAATAGAAAGACTTCAGATTGCTTGGTTACAGAACGATACAGTATAATGGAGCAATTGAATACGGCAGTTTGTTCTTCTGACACTACAACCGAAGAGCAGATGGAAGGCTAAAAGGGCTTATTGCAATTGGGACATATTTCAACGGAGTAAGATAGCGACATGGAACTTCGCTAATTGCTATTCCACACAAGCGAACATGCGGTGAATACCATCTACACCCATGTTTCGTAATTAAAGGCTGAATACCATCGAACAGCCATAGAAACAATTTCATACTCTGAATATGAATAATTTCTTCGGAAATTTCTACAAAACTTCATGACGATTGTCTACTGGAACTTCAGGGAATTTTTCAAGAGAGGTCAGGGATGTCCCGACTCACAAAGAAGATTATTGCCGGAAGGATGTCTATTCGTCTTCGAGGAGCAGAGCGATTTCCGGAGAAGGAAGCAGTTCGATTCTCCGAGGGTGCTATTTCCTATTTCGAGGATGGAGCTCAGCTTTAACGTGGTGAAATGGATCCATCAGCAGTCTTCTTTGGGGAATTTTCCTCTGGAACGTCAATCGGCAGATAAGGTAGTCGTGAACGTTTATTGTATTTGAGTTTACTAATGATGTTTGAGCAACCATTTTTCCCATATTTTTATCCTCATGTTTTTTGCCCTATTTTCTTGTTGAGATTCTTATTCTCAGTACACCTTGATGAGTTTTGCATTTTTCGACGATTTATTAAGACATTGTTATGTCATGGGTATAGTTAACGATTTTGAATCAGTTGAGACTGATATTTAGATTTTTCAGTTATTAATATTTTTGTAGTCACGATTTGACTGTAAGTAAATGATTTTTAATGGCAGATTTAAATTCAGACAGCGTGTCATTTTATTAAAGTAATTCAACCCCAGTTTAATTACTTTGACCAATTTTCTGTCATCATCAAGAAGGAAGAACATTTAAATGATTTTAGAGCGTTAAAATCTCTTACGTTGTCGACGATCTTGGAAATACTAGTCGTTATTTGAATTGATTGCAACACAGACATTTATCGTCAGTTATGAATGAACATTGCATCATAGACACTTTTGTGAAAGAGTAACTTTAATAATGAATTATTGAATGCATTAAAGTCAAGTACTTTTGTTAGGAGTTTTTCTCAATTAGAGAATTATATAACGATGTTTGCATTCCCCAGTCTAAATGAAGGTTGCCGTCACAAATCATTATTAAAACCTTTATTAAACCAGATTGTGACATTAACATGTATAACTAACCTTCATTGGTCGATTATATTAAACACGATTATGAAAATTACCAACCGAATGAACAGGTGGTTAATGTATTTATTAAATTAATAATTTAAACAATTTAAATGTTAATATTGTAAATAATTGCTGTAAATATTTTTGAAAATAATGTGGAACGAGAGTGATGTTAAAGGCGTGCTTATAATATTTTTATTGTCTTTGACAAATATTATAAACAATTTCTAATTGTTATAAATAATTTATGTGATTTTGTTATAAACATTTAAGAGCTAATTAAACATTTGGATTGAACTTAACAAGTTTAAGGAATTAACATAATGATCCAATAAGATGTGAGCAAAGTACTTGAAAGATTTGCGTAAATATAATGTGAGTTGTCTTGTAGACATTTAAAAGCTTGAGAGAGCAAGCTATACTCTTACGTAACTTAGCATGTGAGAAGGGAGTGCATTTGACCAGTATGCAACAGGTTCGAGGGTAGCCCGCAGCTGTGCCAACATCTGGTTCTCAGAGAGTGAGGTCGTCCACACTCTGGCCTTGCGACTATAAATACCATTGCCATGTTTATTAAAAGGAAACCAAATGCTCTATATATGTCACACCCTGACGTCCTTTTCCAATCCAATAGTGTTATGAATATTACGTTATTTGGAGCTCTTGAGAGCTAAAATGCTCTATATCATGTTGTATGATAAATTTTGCAAGTCCTACTGGAGGACGTAGTCAGATTGACTTGGGCTACTGATAGCCACGTTTATTTTGTTGTGTTAGTAAAATCATACCCTTTATTTGAAATAAAGCTTTTGTACAGTTCAAAGTTCTCGTCTTCGTTATGGTTCATTTTTAAATGTCATGGTGGAGGTTATTGTGTGAACAGACTTTAGTGATCCTGTTGTCAACTCAAACCCCGAGATAATTAAGAGGTAAGTAACGGTAAGTATGAACCCCCGTCTATTTTGGTGTGTTCCACAATGATTTCCTGTGAACTTCTGTGCTCTTATCTCGATAGTATCTGTCAGTGCCATTTTCATTGATGTAACTGTGCCGGTGCGATTGATAATTGGCAATCCGATTGAGGGGGCGGATATCTGACAGCCTACTATCCAGGTAAACGGGGACAGTACCTACTGTAAGGCCACGGCCGCCTCCTTCCCTCTTCCTAGCCTATCCATCCCAATCTTCCATCCCTTCCCACCCCTCATGAGGCCCCTGTTCGCTTTGCAGGTGAGGCCGCCTGGGAGAAGTGCTGATCACACCTCCCCAGTTGTATCCACCCCGTCCAGATGTTCCAAGCTCCAGGACACTGCCCATAGAGGCGGTAGTGGTGAGTTCCCTCGCTGAGTCCGTGGTAACCACCAACCTAGAGGGTAAATTGACTAAATAAAAAAAAATCTATTGACCAGTTCCATTTTCTTAAATAATCCCTTTTTAATGAATATTTTCCCCTTTTTTTGGTCCTTTTTTAATGAATATTTTTCCCCTTTTTGGTCCTTTTTAATGAATATTTTTCCCTTTAAAATCCGGTCTCTTGGAATAACCCATCACAATTGTGTACAATCGTGTTGACTGACTGAAAACCATCAAATTTTGATTAATACGGCAACACTTAACAAGAAGTTCCGTGAAGAACTATACAGCCTACTTTTCATGCCAATGATTATTCTACAGAATATGAACCTATCTAGAATAATGACGAAATTAAGTTGCTAATATCGAAATTTCCAATTAGTTCGAAATACTGTATACCTGGCATAATGTATCCTAATAGAGCACTACAGTTGGCAGCCCTGATGACTGAATATATTCTTAGTTCCGTCTCTTAATGTACTAAATACAAAATTTGCTTGAAGTCCAATGAATAGCATGGACGTTACATGCAGTTAAACATTGGATCTAACAGCGCGCGTAAAATCATGTTGGCAACAATGTCATGCATGTATTGGTCAGAAATAATCTGAAATAATATGATCTATTGTTGTGCCAATTTTGAATGAAATCCATTAGTTAATATAGAAGTTACATGCATTTTAAAATTGGACCTATCAGCAGGCTTAGAATCATGTTGGCAGCACTGACGTATATTAGTTACTCCAAATTCGTCTAGAATGCCAGGTACTATACGTGTGCAAAGTTTAGAGCTATTGGCTTGCATACTTTCTGATATATTGATATTAGGGTAACAAAAATAGGGACAGCACATATTAACAGTTGGCAGCCCTGGTTGCTCCTTAGAATACGCATAGTCATATCTGTTATGGTACACATAGCACATACGAAATTTGGTTGAAATCGAAATGATAGTATGGACGTTACATGTATTTAAAGATGGACCTGTCAGCAGGCTTAGAATCATGTTGGTAGCACTGACGTATATAAGTTACTCCAAATTAATATAGAATGTCAGGTACTATACGTGTGCATAGTTAAAAGCTGTCGGCTTGCATACTTTCTGATATATTGGTATTTGGATAAAATAAATTAGGAGCATTTATTAACAGTTGGCAGCCCTGGTAGGTCTTAAGAATACGCTCAGTCATATCTGGTTATGTACACATACAACATACGAAATTTGGTTGAATTCCACTTGATAGTGTAGAAGTTATATGCATTTAAAAATTGGACCTATCAGGAGGCTTATAATCATTTTGGCAACACTGCCATGTTTGGCCTCCTGGAAATTAAACTAAAATATCATGATCTGTACGTGTGCCAATTTTGAAATAGCTCCCATTCATACTTTCCGAGATATCCAACATGGAGCTCAAATTTCAATTGCGATTTTTTAGCAGTTGGTAGCACTGACATCATTTTCAAATATGGCCGTGAGATATTCAGGTATAGATCTTTACTCCTACCAAATTTTGTTTCGATTGCTGCAGCCGTTTAGGAGTTGATAGGGGGGGGACACACACACAGCCAGACAGACAGAAGGACAGCCAGCCAGACAGACAGACAGACAGACAGACAGACACACATTTGCCCGATCTCATAAGTCTACTTTTTCCTCATTTTTGCAAAATGTGAAAAGTAGGCTAAAAATGGCTTCATTCACCATAATGTAGTGTCTTTATAAGTGTTGACGTTCTAATCTAGGCAAGGACTGTAGGCGGCCGTGGCCTCAAGGGGAGACCGTACCTACCATCCATGTTAAATTTCCCAAGTTAGTTCTCCGCTTCCGCAGAAACTACTGCATGAATCTTACTAATGTTTTGTGTAATTATAGAACAGTATATTCTTCATCTGTTGGCATTTTAAAATTAATATTGGACTTCAAATAGATTCTTAGTTATTTTTGTTGCTTTTTTTAACAGGAATGACTAGGAAAAAAAGTCCGTTGTTACTAAGTTAGCCCTTCTATATTGTGTTAAAATCTCAAGTGTTTGTGATTTATAGTTACTGAGAAAAAGAGGCATTGGCATGGAAAAAGTCATTTCAGAGAAAATTGATGATGCTTGTACTTAGATCATCCCTGCATCATAGTGCTCTTCACACATATAAGGTCACTCCAGAGATGCCAGAGGAAAAATAAGTTCATGTTCAGAAAGAACAGACTCCACACTACTGAATTCAGGTGAAAAACGAAAAATACATTTTTCCACCAAAATAAGGTACGATCTCCCCAGTTAGGTACCACCATCCTGGTGGAGAAATGGGAACCCATTGAAAATCACTGTTAGGATGTCCGAGGGGGGAATCGATCCGCTTGTTCTTAGCTTTCCCTCACGAAGCTGAATATACCACGATCCATCCCTCAGGCGAGAATTACAGTACATTTCTTGGCAGACTCTGGAATTGCACAGGCACCTTCGAGGTGACAGCCAATAATTCCTGCCGCTACGCCACAAGGCAGTTAGTACCTTGGATAACAATAATAATAATAACATCGTATGGCCTCGGGTGCCTGGTGCAAGCTTTGTTAATTGACACCCAGAGGGTAGCTTGCATGTCGAATTTCGTCGTTCCTTTGAACGCTATGAAAGTCAAGGAGGTTAGATTTCTAAACTCATTGACACTACAGCGCTTTCAAGTAGAGAATGGAGGGACTTTGTGTTGGCGGAAAATCCCGAGATTAATTTTGCCATTGAACACGGCCTACTGAATTTAAATGGGTTCTTTAACATGCCAACAACGTATGACATGAGTATCGTGATTTTTTTCGCCTTCAAAAATCACTTACCCTGACCAGGGGCGAACCTGCAATCTTGGGGTTGGTAGTCCGACACTATAACCACTCACCCACCGTGGCAAGCACCTTGGATAATGACTAACGGTTATATATTCATAATAACATAGTGGATAAGCTTCTGATGGGTTTATTATCATTTGAAAGAGGACATTAACATGAAGTAATAGTCTGCGACAGGTCTCATGAATGCAATATTGTGTTCGAATACTCTAATGAATGAGAGAGAATATCGCTGTTGCCACAGTCCAGCACAAGGAAGCGTCTTGCCTTATCGGCGGCGGGCATCACTCCACCCGGGCCCCCCGCGACGCCAGCGACGTCTAGCGACAGGATGGTCATTAATCACGCGAGCTAACAGTTGACAGCTGTGCAGCGAAGAGTGCTAGAAGTCCCTTTCTCTGTCTCTCTCTCACTCACACAATATTTGTAAAAGCTTATAGTTTAACGTGACCGTTAATCTCGAGATCATGAGCCACGGGACCTCCGTTTTACGTGGAATCCGAACCACAGGACATGGCATTTCACTTCGAAAATCTCACATGCATTGACCGGGAATCGAACCAGGACCGCCTTGGTGAGAGGCATTCAGCTAGACCGCTGAGCCACCACGCCCCACACAATATTTGTGTCAAATGGCTCTGGGGAGAGAGAAAGGAGACTTCCTGTGAAATAATAGAAAGTGAGCTTCCTGTTGAGAAGCCAGCAAACTCGTCATCCACTGGCATTCGAGCGAGCTAGGTGAGTATAGTATGTACAAAGCACAGGTTAACGACCAAAATCCTAAGGATGACGTAATTCACCCACACCAGCTTCGACGTAACAATTGGCGCCTGCCAAGAAATACCTACTCACATTATTTGTTCAGTCCCTGGCAGGGTAGACTTAGCTAAAGATGAACAAGATAAATTAAGGGGAAAGGTTTTAAATATCAACCTGAAAATTAACTACGGATGTTTTGAAAGGTTCTCCGCATAGGATCAGTGCTGTTGTTCTGACTCAGTGAGGAGAGTAATGGCAAACTACCTCCATCCTGACCTGCCTGGTGCGCCTCATATAGTGCTGCTTTGGATTTACATGGGTACGTTTTGAGGATCCAACCTAACAGTACAAAACCAAGTCACTGATTCAGGGATGTAATGGGTAATCTCGAGAACCACTGGATGGGTTTTAATGCGGTTTTCACCTTTCTGTAGATTATTTCTCGAGCATGGTTTTTGTAGAAAATCATTCGTTTATGACTAAACGAAGCCAAATAGAAACGATTTCAGTGAATCGAGTCGAAGAAAGACCTGCCGTCCGTGCGCCTTTTAAGCTTACGATGGGTATACCGTTAAATATAAATAAAAAAATAAATATATATATATACTATGAGTGTAAGAACTGTTCAGCAAAAAAGACCGTGACAGCATATCTCTATCTTTCATACAACGTCCACTTTAAGTGTTTTTACGTTCTCATTTCTTCCAACAATCTCCTATCAGTGGAAATGTAAATTACTAGCTTCGGAGCGAGTTTACGAGGTAGCAACTGAGCCTATCATCCCAGCTTTGGCCTGCATCAAACTGTCGAGTCGTGTCGAGTTAAGACGTCAAGGAGGAGTATTATGTTTTGAGTTCCACTGTTCACCTCGGGTTTTCTGAATTGCGTCTGGGAAAATCCGTCCGTGCGCCTTTTAATCTTACGCTGGGTAAACCATTAAAGATACTGGGCGAAGCCGAGACAGGTTGCTAGTTTCTATCTTTTTTGACATAAATTAAGTTCTTAAAATTTCATCAGACATGGGTTGTCAAAATCAATTAATAAGTTTCGAAGAAATTTGAATTTTGTAACATTTTAGGTTTTATAGTGCTAAGTCCATAATACCTTACCAAATGTACAACATGATAAGTACAATAATATACAGAGGTTGCCAAATCATTATAGTAAAGCTAAATAGAGCCAATTTTTTATTGTTAACTAGCAATCCACTACGGCTTCGGCCAGTATATTTAATGGTTTACCCAGCTTAAGCTTAAAAGGCGCATGGACGGCAGGTGCCAGACGGAATTCAAGAAAACCGATTTGAACAGCGAAACTCCAAACACATATACTCTTCTCTGAAGTTTTAACTTGATACAACTCGACTGTTTGATGCTGGCTGAACCTGGGGCGATAGGCTTGCTTGCTAGCTCGTAAATTCGCTCCGAAGCTAGTAATTGAAATATGCACTAAATGGAGATTGTTAGAAGTTTTTCTTCGACTCGATTCACTGAAATCGTTATTGCTCACCTTCCTTTGGTCATAAATGAATGTTTTTGTAGGAAACCATCCTCGAGAAATCCTTTACAGAATGATGAAAACCGCATCAAAAGCTATCCAGTGGTTCTCGAGATTACCCGTTACATCGAAGAATAGACTCCTCCGTATTTAAGTAAAAATACGGTGGTAACACAGCATGAGAGTAGTAGTAGGGGACTTCGTTTTACAGCATACAAAGTAGAGATGGCTTCACAGAATCTTCAACAATATAGATTTCCTGTATTCTGATTAGAGAATATGATTTTGTGGCATCCTAACCAGATCAGTCGTTGTCGCTAATTGAGTTAACACCGTTGGGAATTAATTAAATTAATGATTTCCAGTCGAAGATTTTCTTTGAAGTAATTCTTTCTATTTCTGATATTTGTATGCAATACACTAGTCGTAAAAATAGAAGAAACGACGACAGATTTAATTTAGTTCCGACACCGTATTGTTTTGCTTTCTTAAAAATTGGCCTTTTAATGTTTAATGTAAAATTATTTAATAGAAAATAAAATAAAAGCACTTAATGAACTTGTCATCAGTCGGACACTTGTACAGATTGGACAAAACCAGAATAACCAAAAAGATATTCGACTTCGTATGGAACAAGAAGACAACTGCGGCGTTTTAAGGAGTTTCGTAAAGATCTAGAAAGGTCCAACATTCAGGAAGTTCAGATGTTAGATAGGGATACTTTTCGGACCATTATTCAAAATTTGGAAGGGCTCCAAGACAAAAGAACTGCGAAGACTGGAAGATCCTCGACTGATGAACAGAAGCATCAGCACAGCGTCCATATGAAAGAATACTGGAGGAGACGAAGAAGAAATGAAATTGTAGCGTGATCCTCAGAGGTCTATTCGCAAATCTCTTCTTGATGTGGAACATCTTTCCACTCGGTTGCTGGATATTTTTGTGGGAGTGATTTTGAAACATGGGAGGGAAGTGTGTAAGACGCACTGCCAGCTGGATCGTATCCCGCCTGGACATTCATCAACACACAAAATTCTTTTTTTATTTACACACAAATAATACATAACAATTCCATGACTCTCTTTTTTTTCTTCAATGCCTACTTGATATTTCTACCCTCGCACTGCCTTCTTGATACTCTGCTGCTAATCAAATCAATATGACTCATTTTAACAGAATCCATATGAAATTACGTGTTGGTCTATGAATCAAGAGGTCCGGGAACTGGGCAAGCCTTTCATGATCTACTGCTGTGCACATTGCATTTACTCGCAATTGGCCTATTTATAAGGAATATAAGGTTATGAACGGTATCGCGTCTATTAATCTAGTTGATCCATATCGTATTCTTTATTTAGGCTATTGCTGTTGGAAGCTACAAATCATCTAATAAAATGAGTTACGTATTATAAACTACAATATCTGTAAAACACTCTCATTTACAATAGATTAATATTTGTGCCAATAATCTCTCTACATATAAAAATGAAAGTTTGTCTGTTTTTTTCTGAATTTCCACGGAAGTTTGAGTTATTAACGCGTTTCAGACTGGTTTATGACGGTTGCGCGCAAAAACAAAATTTTTGTCTGTCTGTCTGTTTGTCTGTGTACAACATTGCACGCGCATCACTTGAGAACGGCTGAGTGGATCAACGTAAAATTTGCTACAGAAGTCCATCAGAGGCACGACAGTAATCATTGATACTCTTCTCCATACCTATCATAAAAGAGGGCCTTCCCTCTTAAAATGCATGCTGAAATGGGCGTAGAAAAACGATACAACGCTCATTTTCAGCGTCTCAATGTGAGAAACAAAACTCGGGGGCCCTATGGGCCCCGAGAACCACATTTTATGGTCCTAAAACCAACAGTTTTTGAGATATTCCCAAAAAACTAATCTATATATTTAAAACAGTAAGGTGATTTTTGTTACCACGAGATTGAGAAAACGATAGAACCGATTTACTTCGTAGAGCACTCTAACGAAAGCTCTTGGCCTCTAGATTTGCAGAGTGTCTCTAAAATAAACTAATATATTTCAGTATATTTTTAAATTAATATAGAAAATAGCAGCATTCTGTCCCTCACGCATGCGCACAATCCGCCTGGGGTCATGACAAAATGGCGGTGAGAAGTCCATTAAAATGTAAGTTATTTAATAAGCTTCCATGTAATTGAAAACATACATTAACCAAGTTCTGACAATAAAATATAATAACAGTATGAACGTATACGAATGTGCAACATTGATTTATTTGGATAATGAAATTGATTATTTCCTTCAAACAGGGGCTTTTGAATATAATGAATGGCTGCATCTGCTCCTAAACATGGGTGCGAGAGTAGCCATGTGGTTAAGGCGACCGACTGTGGTTTCAAGGAGCGCCGGTTCGATTCTAGCCCTCGCCAATATTTTTTTTTTTTACCACTGAAATATTGTTTAATCAAGGAGTATTAGTAAGGTTTTATGTCTGTTAAAGATACTTATTTCTACATTCCCTCTAAATACGTTTTATTTTCGTTTTACCATTGCATTGCAACATGTGATCAAAAGAGCAAACTGTTGTCCGCAGTACGCCGTTTAAATATCTGCAATCAGTTCCTATAACTGACAACAGATGGCAGTACATCGCCCATATAGTTCCATTAACTGACAGCAGATGGCAAAACCATTGCATCGATATATTTAAAACACAAGACATGGCATGTTTTCACGTGATGGAAAATTATAAAGGAGGGGAATATTTAAGAAGGGAAATGTTGAGGAACATTAACCGACAGTTGAATGTGTAGGCTAGGTTGTTTATGTACCTTAATATTGCAATTTCTTCCCAATGCTTCGGTGGTCAAGTTATTAGCGTCCTAGACTAAAAGTTATAATTATGCATCGTCGATACACTCTTAAATTATTAAAGAAAAAAGTAGTTTTCCAGGCACTCGCGCGTGTCCACAATTGCTTTCGCCATGAGAGACACTTGGCAAATATAATTCGTTTGAAGGGCTCCGACATCTTAGTCACGCAGCCCCGTGTACTTGGGTGTGTATGTGGGAAATTTTCTCTGATAACCTGTGTTATTGTGATGGCTGCATTACTGTGTGTATTTGTAATTAAGGTGGTAAATGGCAAGGAGACGGCCAAGGCCTTAAGTTAGGAACCATCCCGGTATTTGCCTTAAGTGGAAGTGGGAATCCACGGAAAACCACATCCAAGATTGTCGAGGTGGGAATTAAACCTTCCTCTTCTTAGTTATACCTCAAGAGACTGAATGTACCCCGATTTTGCCCTGAGACCAGAATTAAATTTCTTGGCAGAGCAGGAAATGAAACCCGGGTCTCCGGGGCGATAGACAAGAATAGGTGGGCCTCCATGTGTTAATACGATTTTTGACATGCACGGGACATAGAATTCAAAAACTGCCTCCATTAGGGTGACTATCGAAGTGAGTATTGAGTATAGGCCTATGGTCATTCCAGTAGTTGGCGAAGTGATTCTATGTTCCCCTGCAAAATGTACTGCCATAACCTATAACAGGTGATGGAAATTGCTTATTTAGAGCAGTTTCGTACTGTTTATAACAAAATGAAGAACGTCATTCTGAGCTGCGTTTTCAAGCTATTGCAAAAAAATTCGCTGGCAGGTACAATTATAAGGAATTTATTTTAAGCGATCAGTCTCATCGCATTCTCCTCACCAGCCAACTTGAGTATGAAAGTCTCTGGACGGTCATGTTGAACTTCATTGTATAAGACAATTGTTTAATGATTATTTGTTTAGAGTACTGAGTCTAACTACGGAGTTGATTTCGGCAATGGAAGTATTATTTGCCATTTAATATTTAGCGGCTCCGTTATTGCAGGACACTATAGTGTTATCGAATAATACGAAGCCACATTTAAAATCCAATATAAATAGGCCATTTCAGAAACAATTCCAGATATTATGCAGTACAGTGTACTGTAAGGTCCTTGACGATCAAATTTAAACATTGTTCTACATTGTATTTCTCTTGCGTAAAATCTATGCGTTGTTACTTTGGTCTTTACTGTTGTGAGGGTAAAATTGATCTGCTGGAATATAAATTATTTGCCAAGCTGCAACAATGTAATGATATTAATTTAAAAGTCATTGAACTTATATCCAGTAGTTCAAACACATACATCAGCGTTAACAGATTGGATACTGAAGATGAAAGCCAGCTACTTCATTTCCCTATTATTGAATTTTTCAATTCCTTGGAATTAAGAGATTCGCCTCCACATACTTCGAACGTTTGAGCCGTAGATATGCTTCTTAGAAATCTGAACGTTTCCCAAGGACTCATATATGGTAATATATTAATTGTAAGAAATATGTAAGAAATTGCTTGGATTCGGATATAATAGGTGCAGTAATATTAGGCAGAGAGCTCAAATCCTACGACTTGATTTAACACCTTCCGATAAAACACTTACAGGTACAGTACATTTTCTTTTAATAGGCAACAATGTCCTATTCGCTCGGCCTACTTTATCAAAATCAATCAAGCTCAAGGAGAAACTCTTGAACGTATTGGGCTATTTACCTCATCACGTTTTCAGTCATGACCAGCAGGATAGTGAAGGTGCAAAAAAGGTCCTGATTGGGATGGTAAAGAATAAGAGGCGGAAGGATCCTACGGATTATGTTAGAATGGTGAACAAAAGGGGACAAGAGATAGAAAATAGGGAAGAACTGAAGAAAATGTGGAAAGAATATTTTGAAGAACTCCTGAACCCAAATGGAAACCACGGCGAGGAGGGAGAAATCGGGGAAGAGGTACAGTAGATGAACTGCAAACAGAAAAGGACTTAACATGGAAATAAGTGGAAGATGCAGTGAGGAAGATGAAAGGAGGGAAGGCACCGGGTGTGGATGAGTTGAGTGTGGAGATGGTGAGAGCAGCAGGAGAGGTGGGGATACAATGGTTGTACCGAGTGATGAAGACAGCATGGAAGGAAAGGAAGACCCCAGAGGACTGGAAAAAGGGAATAATTGTCCCGATCTTCAAGAAAGGTAGTAGAACAGAATGCAGAAACTATCGGGGAATAACACTGATGAGTCATTGTGCAAAGTTGTTTGAGAAAGTTTTGGAAAGGAGAATTAGGACAAGGATGGAGGGATGAGGGAAGAACAACATGGCTTCAGATCAGGAAGGTCCACAGTTGATTTGATTTCTGCTGTAAGGCAGTTACAAGAACAGCACTATGAGTATGGAACAGATCTACTGATGGCCTTCCTGGACATTGAGAAAGCATATGACAGTGTATGCAGAAACAAAGTATGGAAGTCCCTGGAGGATAGAGGAATATAAAAATGGACTATAAGGAAGATAAAGGAGATGTACAAGGGAAGCGTGAGCTGTGTGAAAGTGGGAGGAGAGAGATCGGACTGGTTGGAATAGAGAAACGGCCTGAAACAAGGAAGTGCACTGTCACCGTTACTTTTCATTGTGGTGATGGATGACATAATGACCCGAGTGGCACAAGTAATTGGGGAAGGAAAGATGAAAGCAATGGTGCTTGCAGATGATTTGATGATTTGGGGAAACAAGGAGGAGGAGGTACAGGAACAGTTGGACGTGTGGGAAGGAATAATACAAGGTTATGGGATGAAATTTAGCATAAATAAGAGTGAGATGGTGATCACAACAAGGAAGAAGGAAAGAACCACAACAGGAATAACAATTGGTGGGGAACAGCTGAAGGAAGTGGAGAGTTTCAAGTATCTGGGAAGCCTGATACAAGAGAATGGAAGAAACGATAGAGAAATAAATGAGCGGGGGAGACAGGCAGAAGCATTCCGGAGAAGTGTGAGAAGCATGTTATGGAGCAAGAATGTCCCTCAGAACAGCAAAAAGATCATATATCGGACGTACTATGTCCCTATCCTGACGTATGCCTCGGAGACCTGGGTTATGAAAGGAAGGGAGAAGAGCAAAATACAGGCCAGTGAGATGAGGTTCTTGAGAAGCAGTATTGGAGCTACAAAGATGGACAGAATAAGAAATGAGAGGACCGGAGAATTAATGAAGGATGAACCATTACAGACTGGTATAGAGAAATCTAGACTTAGATGGTATGAACATGTAAAACGAATGGAGGAGAATAGGATACCCAGGAGGATACACGATACGAAGTGGGAAGGAAAGAGACCAAGAGGGAGACCGAGAGACAGGTGGCTGAAGGGGGAGGAAGAAATCGTGAAGAAGAGAGGAGAAGACTGGACAAGGGTGGAGGCTGAGAGATGGTGGGAAGACAGAAGACGTTGGAGAGACTTGTGTTTCAAACAGACCCGGCCAGTGGCTGGAAACTGTGCAAGATGATGATGACATCACGTTTTCAGTCATGACCAACAATATATTGCAATGCTGAGAGTGCTATCTTTTGACGCCCTTAAAGTTGCAATAGTGCTAAAAAGTAATCGTACAAAGAATGTAACTTATATAAGAAGCTTCTTCAGTAATTTTGTTTTCCATTGTCCGTCATGTTTTGACGGGTTTCATCTAGTCTATATATTTAAAACACTAGTTGAAACCCGTCAATACATGACGGCCAATAAGAAAATATTTACTGAAGAATTTTACTATATAGGTTCTTTGTACAATTATTTTTTGGCACTATTGAAACTTTAAGGGCGTTAAAAGATTGCACTCTAGACATTGCAACATACTGCTGGCCATGATTGAAAACTTGATGAGGCAAATTGAGACCTATACGTTCCAGAGTTCCCCCTTGAGCTTTATTGATTGTGATAAAGTATGCCAAGCGAATCGGAAAATGTTGCCTCTTAAAAGAAAATGATTGTTTTATCCGGCGGTGTTAAATGAAGTCGAAGGATTAGACCTTTCTGCCTAATTTTAACTGCACTTATTTCCAAATCCAAGCATTTTCATGCATATTTCATATAATTAATATGGAATCAAGTCGAAGGGTTAGACCTCTCCGCCTAATTTTAACTGCACTTATTATTTCCAAATTCAAGCAATTTTCGTAAATATTTCTTATAATTAATATGGTAGCATTTAGATGCCCTTAGGAAACTTACGATTTCTCAGGAGCATATCTATGGGTCAATCGTTTGGAGTATGTGGAAGCAAATCACTTAATTCCAAGGAATTCAAGAATTCTGAGGAGTCTAATATATACAACTGGCCACTGGAACCGTCGCTTATAATTTTGGAATATACATTAACGAAGTTCTCTCTTAAATTCCTTGAGATATCATTTCCAGTGAAAAATTGTTGCAGTCTGTCAAATATTTTATATTTAGGAAGATTAATTTTGCCATTACAACACCAAAGGTCAAAGTAACCAGGCGTAGATTTCTCGCTACAGAAATACAGTGCAGAACAATGTTTTCATTTGTTCGTCAAGGAACATACACTGTACGGCATAATAGGCTATCTGGAATTGTTTCTGAAATGGCATTTTTATATTAGATTTTAAAAGTGGCTTCGTATTTTCTTCGATTTCCCACTTTTTTGTGGCTAATGTTCTTTTTCGTCAAATGGGTATATTTATTGCAGAATTTCTCTCAAAATTAACGTCATATTCAATAACACTATAGTGGCCTGCATCAACACAGCCGCTAAATATTAAATGGCAAATAATACTTTCATTGCCAAAATCAACAGCGTGGTTAGACTCATTGTTATGTACTCTAAACAAATCATCAATAAACAATAATATTCACGTATACAATGAAGTTCAGATACTTTCATTCTCAAGTTTGTTGCTGATGATAATGCGATGATACTGATCGCCAATAATTCATGCCAGCAACAATTTTTGCAATTTGCTTGCAAACGCAGCTCAGGATAACGTCCTGCATTTTGGAATAAACAGTACGAAACTGCTCTAAATAAGCAATTTCCATCACCTGATGTAGGTACAATCCTTTGCATTTCCATGACAGTAAATTAAGCAAGGGAGCATACTTCGCCAACAACTGGAATGAGCATAGACTCACTTCGACAGCCACCGTAATGGAGGGAGTTTAAGAGTTAGACCATATGCTCAGTGCTTGTCAAAAATCGTTTTAACACAGGGAAGCCCAATCTGAAGGCTACATTCTGAGCTATCGCCCCGGATTCCAGGTTCGATCCCTGGTTTGCCAAGAAATTTACTTCTGGTCTGAGGGCTGGAACGGGGCGCACTCTTGAGGCAAAACTCAGGAGAGCAAGGTTAGATTCCTATCTCAACAATCTGGGATGTGGTTTTCCGTGGTTTGCCACGTCCACTGCAGGTAAATACCGGGATAGTTCGTAACTTAAAGCCTCGGTCGTCAATTCCCCATTCCCCACTTGAATTACAAATGCACACATCAGTACAGCCATCACAATAACACAGGTTATCAGATCAAATTTTACACACACACACCAAAGTTGAAGGGGCTGAGTGACCACGATGTCTGAGTCCATCAAATGAATTATATTCGTCAATTGTCTCTCATGGCGAAAGCGATTGTGGCCATCTTTTATTTAATAATTTAAAAGTATATGGCAATGTAAATCGTGGAGAATTCCTTACTGTACGGGAATAATAAAAGTAAAATATGTTAAGACAATGAATTACCATTAGCCAGAAAGAATAATTAGGAAATAGAAATACATGTCTGAGATGAGACTCCTTCGGCTATGCAAAATTCATTCCTGGGTCCGCAATGTAACCCCTGAGCCACCCAGTCAACAGACTTCTAAACCAATATTAAGTTACTTAAACAACAAACGAACTCAAACGCCTGTTGAAGTTCTTCAATCCCCTCTTTTTAATTCTCAAAAACAAAGATCACACTACGATACGGTGAATCCTTTATCCGCCATTTCTCTAGAACTGTAATTCTGGTCTGAGGACTGGAACGGGGCGCACTCTTGAGGCAAAACTAAGAAGGGAAAGGTTCGATTCCCATCTCAACTATCTAGGATTTGGTTTTCCGTGGTTTGCCACTTCCACTGCAGGTGTAATTCTGGTCTGAGGGCTGGAACGGGGCGCACTCTTGAGGCAAAACTAAGTAGGGCAAGGTTCGATTCCCATCTCAACAATCTGGGATGTGGTTTTCCGTGGTTTGCCACTTCCACTGCAGGTAAATACCGAGATAGTTCCTAACTTAAAGCCTCGGTCGCCAATTTCCCATTCCCCACTTTAATTACAAATGCAACCGGGTGAGTTAGCCGAGGCTGTTACGGCATGACTGCTGGCAGTCGCTCACATCCAGGAGGCGAGGAGGTTTGAATCCCCCCGCCGGCAACCTTGAAGATGGTCTTCTGTGGTTTCCCATCTTCCTTCCAGGCAAATGCCGGGGTTGGTCCCTAACTATAGGCCACAGCCGCTACCTTCCAACTCCTCACCCTTCCATTCCAACTTTCCTCCCCAACGGTACTTGTAGCTCACCCATTGGGTGTCCGTCTCGAAGTAGCTACAAAACTGGCGAGCCGAACATGTCTTCGGACACTCCCGGCACTAAAAGCCATACGCTAAAAAAAAAATTACAAATGCACACATCAGTACTGCCATCACAATAACACAGGTTATCAGAGAAAATTTGACACACACACCAAAGTAGACGGGGCTGAGTGACCACGATGTCTGAGTCCAACAAATGAACTATGTTCGTCAATTGTCTCTCATGGCAAAAGCGATTGTGGCCATCTTTTATTTAATAATTTAAAAGTATATGGGAACGTAAATCGTGGAGAATTCCTTACTTTATGGGAATAATAAAAGTAAAATATGTTAAGACAATGTATTACCAATAGGCAGAAAGAATAATTGAGAAATAAAAATATACGTCGGAGGTGGGATTCGAACTGCTTCCAATGCGCGATGCATAAAATAACAGTTTTGAACGCTACCGTCTGAGCTACGGGATCACTGGTACAAGTGTGCAATATTAAGTTACTTAAACAACATTCACTCTCAACAGTCCGTATAAGTTCATCTACATTTCCCGTTTTTTATAATATTCTATTCCTGTTTATATCGTGGAAACTTCATAATCAATATTCAATTTAATAATATAGGGATAGGGGTATAATAGAACTTAAGTACCACACCCGTTCGTGTAAATCACGTGAAAAATTTCAAGAGTACACCCTTGAACCCTTAAGCGCATTGTATACGTATTGATGAATTTTACAGCTTAAGTTGGTTCCGTGATAACCTTAAAGCCGTTTGCGAACGTTCACAGTAATGCAATAAATGGAATGGCATTGCGTCTTACAGAAATAGATGGACTTCAGAGATTGTGTCGCCATGGTAACCGGCTTGCATTCCTTCAATAGCTAAATAAATGAAACTAGATGAAACCCGTCAAAACATGACGGACAATGGAAAACAAAATTACTGAAGAAGCTTCTTATATAAGTTACATTCTTTGTACGATTACTTTTTAGCACTATTGAAACTTTAAGGGCGTCAAAAGATAGCACTCTCAGCATTGCAACATATTGCTGGTCATGACTGAAAACGTGATGAGGTCATCATCATATTGCACAGTTTCCAGCCACTGGCCGGGTCTGTTTGGAACACAAGCCTCTCCAACGTCTTCTGTCTTCCCACCATCTCTCAGCCTCCACCCTTGTCCAGTCTTCTCCTCTCTTCTTCACGCTTTCTTCCACCCCCGTCAGCCACCTGTCTCTCGGTCTCCCTCTTGGTCTCTTTCCTTCCCACTTCGTCTCGTGTATCCTCCTGGGTATCCTCTTCTCCTCCATTCGTTTTACATGTCCATACCATCTAAGTCTAGATTTCTCTATACCATCCTGTAATGGTTCCTCCTTCATTAATTCTCTGGTCCTCTCATTTCTTATTCTGTCCCTCTTTGTAGCTCCAATACTGCTTCTCAAGAACCTCATCTCACTGGCGTGTATTTTGCTCTTCACCCTTCCTTTCATAACCCAGGCCTCCAAGGCATACGTCAGGATATGGACATAGTACGTCCGATATATGATCTTTTTGCTGTTCTGAGGGACATCCTTGCTCCATAACATGCTTCTCACACTCCTCCGGAATGCTTCTGCCTGTCTCCCCCGCTCATTTATTTCTCTATCGTTTCTTCCATTCTCTTGCATCAGGCTACCCAGATACTTGAAACTCTCCACTTCCTTCAGCTGTTCCCCACCAATTGTTATTCCTGTTGTGTTTCTTTCCTTCTTCCTTGTTGTGATCACCATCTCACTCTTATTTATGCTAAATTTCATCCCATAACCTTGTATTATTCCTTCCCACACGTCCAACTGTTCCTGTACCTCCTCCTCCTTGTTTCCCCAAATCATCAAATCATCTGCAAGCACCATTGCTTTCTTCTTTCCTTCCCCAATTACATGTGCCACTCGGGTCATTATGTCATCCATCACCACAATGAAAAGTAACGGTGACAGTGCACTTCCTTGTTTGAGGCCGTTTCTCTGTTCCAACCAGTCCGATCTCTCTCCTCCCACTTTCACACAGCCCACGCTTCCCTTGTACATCTCCTTTATCCTCCTTATAGTCCATTTTTCTATTCCTCTATCCTCCAGGGACTTCCATACTTTGTTTCTGCATACACTGTCATATGCTTTCTCAATGTTCAGGAAGGCCATCAGTAGATCTGTTCCATACTCATAGTGCTGTTCTTGTAACTGCCTTATAGCAAAAATCAAATCCACTGTGGACCTTCCTGCTCTGAAGCCAGATTGTTCTTCCCTCATCCCTCCTTCTATCCTTGTCCTAATTCTCCTTTCCGAAACTTTCTCAAACAACTTTGCACAATGACTCATCAGTGTTATTCCCCGATAGTTTCTGCATTCTGTTCTACTACCTTTCTTGAAGATCGGGACAATTATTCCCTTTTTCCAGCCTTCTGGGGTCTTCCTTTCCTTCCATGCTGTCTTCATCAGTCGGTACAACCATTGTATCCCCACCTCTCCTGCTGCTCTCACCAACTCCACACTCAACCCATCCACACCCGGTGCCTTCCCTCCTTTCATCTTCCTCACTGCATCTTCCACGTCTTTCCATGTTAAGTCCTTTTCTGTTTGCAGTTCATCTACTGTACCTCTTCCCCGATTTCTTCCTCCTCGCCGTGGTTTCCATTTTGGTTCAGGAGTTCTTCAAAATATTCTTTCCACATTTTCTTCAGTTCTTCCCTATTTTCTATCTCTTTTCCCCTTTTGATCACCATTCTAACATAATCCGTAGGATCCTTCCGCCTCTTATTCTCTACCATCCCTTAACAGGACCTTTTTTGTACCTTCACTATCCTGCTGGTCATGACTGAAAACGTGATGAGGTAAATAGCCCAATACGTTCAAGAGTTTCTCTTTGAGCTTGATTGATTGTGATAAAGTAGGCCGAGCGAATAGGACATTGTTGCCTATTAAAAGAAAATGTACTGTACCTGCAAGTGTTTTATCGGAAGGTGTTAAATCAAGTCGTAGGATTTGAGCTCTCTGCCTAATATTACTGCACCTATTATATCCGAATCCAAGCAATTTCTTACATATTTCTTACAATTAATATATTAATATGAGTCCTTGGGAAACGTTCAGATTTCTAAGGAGCATAACTACGGCTCAAACGTTCGGAGTATGTGGAGGCGAATCACTTAATTCCAAGGAATTGAAAAATTCAATAATAGGGAAATGAAGTAGCTGGCTTTCATCTTCAGTATCCAATCTGTTAACGCTGATGTATGTGTTTGAACTACTGGATATAAGTTCAATGACTTTTAAATTAATATCATTACATTGTTGCAGCTTGGCAAATATTTTATATTCCAGCAGATCAATTTTACCCTCACAACAGTAAAGACCAAAGTAACCACGCATAGATTTTACGCAAGAGAAATACAATGTAGAACAAAGTTTACATTTGATCGTCAAAGACCTTACAGTACACTGTACTGCATAATATCTGGAATTGTTTCTGAAATGGCCTATTTATATTGGATTTTAAATGTGGCTTCGTATTATTCGATAACACTATAGTTCCTGCAATAACGGAGCCGCTAAATATAAAATGGCAAATAATACTTCCATTGCCAAAATCAACTGCGTAGTTAGACTCAGTACTCTAAACAAATAATCATTAAACAATTGTCTTATACAATGAAGTTCAACATGACCGTCCAGAGACTGTCATACTCAAGTTGGTTGGTGAGGAGAATGCGATGAGACTGATCGCTTAAAATAAATTCCTTATAATTGTTCCTGCCAGCGAAATTTTTTGCAATAGCTTGAAAACACAGCTCAGAATGACGTTCTTCATTTTGTTATAAACAGTACGAAACTGCTCTAAATAAGCAATTTCCATCACCTGTTATAGGTTATGGCAGTACATTTTGAAGGGGAACATAGAATCACTTCACCAACTACTGGAATGACCATAGGCCTATACTCAATACTCACTTCGACAGTCACCCTAAAGGAGGCAGTTTTTGAATTCTATGTCCCGTGCATGTCAAAAATCGTATTAACACATGGAGGCCCACCAATTCTTGTCTATCGCCCCGGAGACCCGGGTTACATTTCCTGCTCTGCCAAGAAATTTAATTCTGGTCTGAGGGCAAAAACGGGGCACATTCAGTCTCTTGAGTTATAACTAAGAAGAAGAAGGTTTAATTCCCACCTCGATAATCTTGGATGTGGTTTTCCGTGGTTTCCCCCTTCCACTTAAGGCAAATACCGGGATGGTTCCTAACTTAAGGCCTTGGCCGTCTCCTTGCCATTTACCACCTTAATTACAAATACACACAGTAATGCAGCCATCACAATAACACAGGTTATCAGAGAAAATTTCACACGTACACACCCAAGTACACGGGGCTGAGTGACCACGATGTCGGAGCCCTTCAAACGAATTATATTTGCCAAGTGTCTCTCATGGCGAAAGCAATTGTGGACACTCGCGAGTGGCTGGAAAACTACTTTTTTCTTTAATAATTTAAGAGTATATCGACGGTGCATAATTATAACTTTTAGTCTAGGACTCTAATAACTTGACCAGCGAAGCTTGGGAAGAAATTGCAATATTAAGGTACATAAACAACCTAGCCTACTACACACCCAAGTACACGGGGCTGAGTGACCACGATGTCGGAGCCCTTCAAACGAATTATATTTGCCAAGTGTCTCTCATGGCGAAAGCAATTGTGGACACGCGCGAGTGCCTGGAAAACTACTTTTTTCTTTAATAATTTAAGAGTATATCGACGGTGCATAATTATAACTTTTAGTCTAGGGTCGGATTTTTTAAGAGCGTTAAAAATCCCTCAGTATGCCTTCCTTCGGAGGGGAAGTAAAGCCGGCGGTCCCATGTCATAGATTTATGGCATGTTAAAGATCTTTCCACTAATTACACCTGTGTGAAACTAAATTGGATAGGTTAAGAATGTAAACAACGCTCTTAGGTTGCTACGTTCGTTGCCAAGAGCCGACTGCGGTGGCGTCTAGTAGCTAGTTCTGAACTAGGCCTAGTAGTCGTTGACGGTGGCGTTTGGCGGCAAAAGTAGGAACTATTTGAAAATTCAAAGTTGCAGTCTCTACTTGAATTAAAAAACAGATACACACACTAATACAGTCATCACAATTAACACCGGTTATCAGACAGATTCTACACACACCCAAAGTACACGGGGCTACATGACCGCGTTGTCGCAGCCCCTAAACTAAGGAACCAACCAACCAACCAACTCTAATAGCTTGACCAGCGAAGCATTGGGAAGAAATTGCAATATTAAGGTACATAAACAACCTAGCCTACACATTCAATTGTCGGTTAATGTTCCTCAACATTTTCCTTCTTAAATATTCCCCTCCTTTATAATTTTCCATCACGTGAAAACGTGCTATGTCTTGTGTTTTTAATATATCGATGCAATGGTGCTGCCATCTGCTGTCAGTTACTGGAACTATATGGGCGATGTACTGCCATCTGTTGTCAGTTGTAAGAACTGATTGCAGATATTTAAACGGCGTACTGCGGGCAACAGTTTTCTCTTTTGATCACATGCTGCAATGCAATGGTAAAACGGAAAGAAAAGTATTTAGAGGGAATGTAGAAATATGTATCTTTAACAGACATAAAACCTTACTAATACTCCTTGATTAAACAATATTTCAGTGGTAAAAAAATAAAAAGTACTGGTGAGGCCTGGGATCGAACCGGTGCTTCTTGGTACAACAGTCAGCCGTCTTAACCACATAGCTACTCGCGCACTCATAATCAGCAGCAGACGCAGCTATTCATTATATTCAAAAGCCGCTGTCTGAAGGAACTAATCCATTTCATTATCCAAATAAATCAATGTTGCACATTCGTATACATTCATACTGTTATTATATTTTATTGTCAGAACTTGGTTAATGTATGTTTTCAATTACATGGAAGCTTATTAAATAACTTACATTTTAATGGACTTCTCACCGCCATTTTGTCATGACCCCAGGCGGATTGTGCGCATGCGTGAGGGGAAAGATTTCTGCTATTTTCTATATTAATTTAAAAATATACCGTAATATATTTGTTTATTTTAGAGACACTCTGCAAATCTCGAGGCCAAGAGCTTTCGTTAGAGTGCTCTACGAAGCCAATCGGTTAAGTCGTTTTCACAATCTCGTGTGTACAAAAAACAGCTTAGTGTTTTAAATATATAGATTTTAATGGACTTCTCACCGCCATTTTGTCATGACCCCAGGCGGATTGTGCGCATGCGTGAGGGGAAAGATTTCTGCTATTTTCTATATTAATTTAAAAATATACCGTAATATATTTGTTTATTTTAGAGACACTCTGCAAATCTCGAGGCCAAGAGCTTTCGTTAGAGTGCTCTACGAAGCCAATCGGTTAAGTCGTTTTCACAATCTCGTGTGTACAAAAAACAGCTTAGTGTTTTAAATATATAGATAGATAGAAGATAGATAAACACCACCTCGTGGCGCAGTGGCTACCATTGTTGGCTGTCACCCCTGAGGTACCGGGTTCGCTCCCCGGCTCTGCCAAGAATTTAAAAGCCTTGGTATGGTCTGGTACGGGGTCTCCCAGCCTCGTGATGCAAAATGGGAACCTGCCGGATGCTATGGTAGGAGGAGGAGTGGAAAGGAACTGGCCACCCTACCACACGCTAACTCCGGCTCGGGATGCCTGGTTAGTGATCCCTTGACTTAGTCAAGGGCTCTTATTCAGTTCGCCTACGTCCCTGGAGGAGATATGGCGCTCTCTTATTTTATAAACTAATAAATAGATGACGAGTACGGAAGAAGACCAATTCAAGAGCTATATAGATATAGTGAGAAAATCACATATGTGGCCAGGAGGAGACGTGTGGCTTTCTATGGACATGACTCATGCATGAACCCTACAAGACTAACCAACCGGCTTCTCAACTTCTGGGGGGAAGAGAAAGAGCGTGACACCGTCGTTAACAGTAGTTAACAAGGATATCCAAGAACTGAAGTGATATTAGAAGCCGATCGCATCTCAGAAAGATACTTAAACAGAAAAGTTTTCAGGACAGACCACCCTGTAAGAAAACAGGCATCATCTTGACAAAAGAGAGAAAGGAGAAACATAGCCAGAAAATGCGCGAATATTAGGCAAACATCAAGTCCCTCGCCAAGTTGAAAAGTTGAACGTCGTGGTCCTTAGCTGGCTCATCCGAAAGAATAATAATAAGAAGAACAAGAAGAAACTAATGAAGTAATGCAAGCCGGTAACCTTGACAACAGTGTCACAAGAGGTGACATCCAACTCTCCATCTATTTCTGTAAGAAGCAATGCCACTCAATTTATTAAATTTCTGTCAGTTTGCAAATGGCTATAAGGTTATCGTGGAATCAAACATAGTCTGTAAAATTCAACAATGCGATTAAGGAGTTCTAGGGGTACCCTAGATATTTTACACGTGACTTACACGTGCGATATGCGATATGTTGTACAGAAGGTCTATTATATCTCCAAACAGCAACATTATTTTCAAAAATTCCTGAATTGGAATAGTGGTTTTTGCAGCTTTTGGGAATTTGGGCCATTGGGGACTAAAAATCCCGAATTTTCATGCACCACAAGCCTTTATAATTTATTAAAGGGGTCTTCCTGGGGATGAGGACTTTCCACAACGGTGAGGGTCAGTTTTAAAATGACATATATTGCGTATCGTCTACGAGGTTTTCAATATTATTTTCACGTCAGGAAGTACACGTTAGGTGAATTTAGTTTGAGAGCACATTTTAAGTAATCATATTTTTTGTCGACAAACGGGTTCATCGTAAGGATTTTTTTATACTGTGTGGTTGATATATGTTTATGTTTATGTACGCCTATAATTTATTAATGGTCGGGTGCTTGGAGGATAGTAACATTAGGTATTGTAACCATGAGTCAATACACCAATCATTTAGAAAATGCTTCAACGTACTTCTCATAGAAGGGTGGGTATAAGGAACAACTTTTCAAAATACATGCTGAAATAGGCGAAAAATAAAAATTATCCTAGAAGGACGACCAAAGCATATGTTGCGCTTCTCAATGTGTGACACAAAACTAGGGAGTCTATAAAGGGTTTCCGAAAACCACATTTTACGGCCCTTAAATTAACAGTGTCTGCGATATACCCAGAAAACTAACTTCGTTCTGATAAACGTATGAAGGAATAACAAGCCCCTAACCATTGGAACAGTATCTCAATTGATAACGTCTGGTTAATAATACCGAAGACCGTTCGAGGAGCGGGTACTTCTGCTAGTAATATTATAAAATACCGGTGTATCAACAATTTCACGTGAAGTTTCTTCTATGTCAGATGTTACACATCATATGCGACTACTGTAAGGTTCGTCAAGTTTTTTTAAGCGCTTCAACGTTAAATGCGTAAATGGATACGATGTTGGTTAGTAAAAGATTTCCTGTAGCACATTTGGTGAATGTATGACATAATGCAACCGAGAAATGTCCTGGAACGGAGACTCGGACTCAAATAAAATCTTAATTAAGAATTTGGTTCTATTCAGCTTTGCCATAATAATTTGGCCACAGCTGTACTTCATTGCTACCACTACCTCATAAATAAATCACTGAAATACATGTGATTTCATAAATAGGCCTACTTCACAAACAAAATACAACACAGATTTTCTCGATTTCACCACCAGATGGAAGAATTTGTCGTTCCGAAATTCATAGCCAAGGGAAATTAAATAGTTGACTAAACATAACTGCTGAGATGAGCTCACCTCTTGCACCGAAGTATCTCTGCAGAAATGATGTATTTCAAGAACTGTGGAATTAGCCGTTCTGCGGAGTTAACAAAGTCTCCTCTATATCCGGTGTTGGCGTACGAACGCAGAGATGAACATACCACACTATATTTCATTCATCTTCAGTGGCTTAAATTAAATTGGCGAAGATTACTGGCTATAGCAATTTTAATTATCAATATACTTAAACACAAATCCCCACTATATCGATATAATCAGTTTTTCATTAAGGAACACGTTCATGATCGATGTAACGGATGTAATAGATGCAGATCATCGTCGTACGACCAAATTCAATAAATCATTTATGTTCGACGATGTCGAAATGTAAACGTTATGTGTCAGAAAACTGTATCATAATGAGGCTCATTGTAACACTATTTTTCATTATGAAACAGTTTCCTCCACCAATCAGAGCTCAAGAAACAGATGTGTGACCAATTAGGTAAGGATACCTTCGCGCATGCGTTCAAAATCCAACATGTCTATATAAATTACCGAAAGTGCACCGTCCATATGTTCGCGTAAATAAACTGGCAAATATGAGACAAGAAATAGCACTGTACCTTAATATCCCCAAATCCAATTTCTAGACAGCACATTGCTTTCAAACGACTTCGGTGACGGTTTTACTGAAAACTGGTGCACTATCTGCACACATGGCATTGAAGCACACAGAGCGCATGCGTCGGTCGGTCAGAGAGCTTGGAAAACAGAGGTATCCTACCCAGCGCTGCACTCCGATCACAAAATTCGAGTGACTGAATCTCAACAGATATTTATGAATATTTATGTTAAAACCTATAATAAAGTTATAATTATCGTCGAACATAAACAGTCGTATGCAACTCGCCTATAATGGTAATTAAGACACTCGTATGGAAATTATAAAACTCTCTTACGCTCGTTTTATAAATATACTCGTGTCTTAATTATTGCCTATATAGGCTAGTTGCATAATGTACTATTATTTGCACCGCATCGCGCATGTTTAACCCTTACCGTGTCTTTTCCGGAATATTCCGCGACGTCATTCCTACTCTTTTGGGTCATGTATGGAATATTCCGCAACTTATTATAAGTTTACATTTAATTACGATAGGTGGTAGGAAGTTACTGGACAACATTAACGAACCTGGAACCGGAAGAAACTACGTGAATAATTTAATCTACATATTTCAGGATTGTTTAGATAAATACTTGAGTTTGACAGTATCAGCTGATGTATGATGTAAACAGAGAAATTTGGGGGAGGGGGTCATCCGATAATTGGACGAATCGGTCAGAGATTACTGTGGATTTGAGAGCAGTGCCAATTCAGTTACAAGTGTGGTATTTCAAGGTATGCCTGCTTTCCACGATGCAAATTCCATGATTCACAGAACTGATTCATATTTTGTACTATTTTTCCTATTTTTGAATGTCTTTCTAAAAAATTAAAAAATAAAAACAAATAAGCATGGCTTCAAAACTTTCCTTGAAAAAATGATCACTCAAAGAATAGTATAACATATTTCTATGACACGGGAAGTGTTTCTACAAGCTTTATGAGAGTTCTAATTAATGAGTATTACGAGATCGTGGTAATTGGTTCTTTTATTTACATAGATAATTTAAATAATAATAATAATAATAATAATAATTAATAAAGATGATAATAATAACAATATTGGCTTTATTTCCCTTTTAACTACTACGGCTTTTAGAGACGCCGGAGTGCCGGAATTTCACCCCAAAAGGGATCATTTTTATGCCAGTCAATCTACTGACACGGCTCCGTCAACATTTGCTCTCCCTCAAATGCCAAATGACTCCGCCAGAATTCGTTCCTGCAACCTTATTTTAGTGTAGTATTAGTGTTGAATATACATTAATAATATCAATAATATTGCTGTATTTTTATGTAGGAGAGCGGATTATGTACATCAAATGGGACTTTTAGTCCTATGTTTGTAATCAATTAATCAATCAATCCCTCCCCGAGACCGACCGGAGTGACCTAAAGAATAGTCGACGACTAAAACGGGCACCTGGCTCGAATACCGGAGCTGACAGTCACCATTCGAAGTTTGGTCTTTAACGATAATTTCAATACTCACCCTAAACAAATGCTGGTAGAGTACCTCATTTTACGTCCGTGTCTACACTAATCTCATACCCTAACAAGTACAATACACACGCAATGACAATCATCACTATAACCCAGGTTATCAGACAGAAATGCCATACATACACACGTACATGGGCATGATAACTAAGATATTCCAAGCCCCTGAATACACACAATGCACACACACAATGACAGTCATCACCATAACCCAGGTTAACATCCAGAAATTCCATACCTACACACGTACATGGGCCTGATGAGCAAGATATTCCAAGCCTCTGATTACACACAATGCCAGTCATCACTATAACCCAGGCTATCAGACAGAAATTCCATACACAAGTACACAGGCCTGATGACCAAGATATTCCAAGCCCCTGGATGAAGTAATATCGTAACTAATATCACTTTCCTGCAGAGTTATCAGTATTTTGTTGTTATTGTTGTTGATCCGTTCAAGGGATTAGGGACATATTGGTCATCATCCTGTGTTTACTTTGGAGTATTTTTGATTTCTCAGATAAACTGTGTTTCTATTGTGACTGTAGTAATGCACGACCACGCCGCGGGGTAGACAGGCAGAGTCGGGAATCAAACTCGGACCTCAGCTGTGACAGCCAAGAAAGCAAGGCACTACGTCACGAGGTGGACTCATCGTTGAGCCAGCACCTTCAGGACCTTTGGGCTATTCCGAACGCTTCCGTATCCACCCGATCCGTATGTGATTGGAGCTATTAGCTCTCTGATTGAGCGCTGAGGAATGTTTTGGTATGAGGGACTTTAAGAGTTGACTCACAGAAGTGCGGGAAATGCATAGTTGACTCATGTGTTCTCACACCTAAGAAATCCTGATCTATTGTATGTAGGCCTTTGTATTATTTATTACCAGACAGATAGAATCGACGCGTGACAATATAATAGTTATACAAATAATTCATGGTAATGCCGTGTGAAATTAAATTAGATACCAGACGTTTTGAAGGAACCTTGCCTCCTTTTTCAGTGGAATCAAACAATGTGGCCAAACAAAGTATATCAATGAGATTACAAAAAATTAGATAAATTCCTCTGTTCGTCACCAGAGAGCAACTGCCAGAAATTACTGTATGGACCATGGTAGAACGGCGGACAGAGTAGTACTTACTTGAAAAAGGAGATTAGGTACCTTCGAAACGTCTGGTATCTAATTTAAATTCACACGGCATTGGCCCAAAAACCATGAATTATTTATTTGTATAGTAATCCGGGCCGTGTAAGCCTTAATCTACATAATATAATAGTTATTGTTTTGGTGTGTGAAGCCATTTTCAGTGTTACCTCAGTGATCGAAATTTGATGTTTTTCCGTCGGTCAACACGACTGTACCTACTTGTGGTGAGTTATTCTCTAATCCTTAAAAATATGAGATTAACAAATACACTGTAAATAATATTAATCTCATGTAAATTGTTTCAGGATTAGGGAATAACTCACCACAATTGGGTACAGTCGTGTTGACCGATTGAAAAGCATCAAATTTCAATAGTTGTTGCTTATTTTAGGGGCTGCGACATCGCGGTCATATAACCCCGTGTAATTTCTGTGTGTGTCTGTGTGGAATTTGTGATGGCTGATCTAGTGTGTGTGTTTGTAATTCTGGTGAGAATTGGGAAGCAGGTGGGCGTGGCCTTAAGTTAGGAACCTGTTGCATTGCTGAGTTTCTATGGCATGTTAAAGAACCTTCCACTAGTTACACCTGTGTGAAGCTAAATTATAGTTTAAAATTTGACAAACGCTCTTAGGTTCCTACGTTCATCGCCAGGAGCCAACTGCGGTGGTGTCTGGTAACCAAGTTCTGAACTAGTAGTCGTTGATGGTGGCGTTTGGCGGTAAAAGTAGGAACTGCTTGAAAAAAAAAAATATAAGTGTTCTGTTTATTCATTTTAAGGCTGCAACTTATCACCCATACTTTTCAATGGGCTACTGTGAGAGATAGCATCAGCAGTTACGTTGGCAGCACGCCTTTCGCTTCATGGAGGAAAGAAAAAGAGGAGATGCCCTGAGGTCGTTTGAGTGAAGCTAAGCGCTGTATCCAAAGTGGGCGTAACCTTAACTTGTATTGGGTTTTCCGTGACTTGCATATGGCTGTACGAATAAGAGTTCTGTTTATTCACTTTAAGGCTGCAACTTATCACCCATACTTTTCAATCTTTACGTTGAACGAGCAATGAAGGAAATTGGAGAAAAATTTAAAGAGAGAGTGAAGATTCAAGGAGAAATAATTTCAACTCTGAGATTTGCTGATGACATCGTCATCTTGGCCGACACGCCTGAGGATTTGAAAGAGTATTTGAATGGTATGGACTCCATCTTGAGACATCACATTGGCAGGGGAAAAGCTGAAGGAAGTAGGAGACTTCTGTTACTTAGGAAGCAAAATAACCAGTGATGCACGAAGCAAGGAGGATATAAAAAGTAGGTTGGCTCAGGCAAGGAAAGCATTTCTACAGGGAAGGAATCTGTTGACATCGAATATAGATTTAGGTAATAGGAAGTCATTTTTGAAAGCCTTTGTCTGTAGCGTGGCGCTCTATGGAAGTGAAACTTGGACTATTGGTGCAGCAGAAAAGGAAAAAATTGATGCGTTTGAAATGTGGTGTTACAGGAGAATGATGGAGATCAGATGGATAGATAGGGTGACAAACGAAGAGGTATTAAGACGAGTGGCAGAGGTGAGATGTTTCTGGCGACTGCTAATGAAGAGAAGAGATAGGTTGGTAGGGCACATACTAAGACACCCAGGAATAACAAGCTTAGTAATGGAAGGAAGGGTCGAGGACAAGAACTGTAGTGGTAGACCAAGGTTAGAATATGTTAAACAGATTGCCTCGGATATAGGGTGTGGTAACTATGTAGAGATGAAACGATTTGCTCAGGACAGGGAGGCAAGGAGAGCTGTATCAAACCAGTCAAAAGACTGAAGACTCAAACAACAACAACAAGGTTCGCATTCTCGAACATCAAAAAGTGTACGAACAATGAGTGAAAGTGGCTGTTCTTGAAATTAGGCTTAAGAATTAGGCCTCAACACCAATAAGAACTCAAAATTAATTTGGTGTAAATACCGTGATTAGTTCGGCATCATTATGATAGTTCCCAAGATGTTCCTTCTTTGGTATAACTCGCACCTTCAGACACCTGTATTCAATTTAGTCGGTGCTTCAGAGTATTATTAGACTAGGTTTTGCCACGTCTTTCTTACAAAACTAGCGTTGCATAGGTGCTCTCATATTTCTATTTAAATTGGCTTTTAAAACGATAATTTAGATTATTTGTGCCAAGTACCGTGATGTACAGAGAGTGTATTCTGCCTATCCAAGAAAATGTCTTGACTTGTCATTGCAGTTTTATGTCACTAAAATCCAAGACTATTTCGAGTGGTTTACGGCTTTAAGGAGGAACAGCCATTTTCTTGCTACCCAAAATGGGCATGCCGTTTGGCTTCAGCAGCTTGCACTAGGCAGCGCATCGAAGGCATCTCCTTCCGTTCATTCCTCCATGTTCCGCTTGTATCAAAACAAAGAAACAGTAAACCTTGTACTCACCACAGCCATTCAAGAGTGATGCTGGAAGTGTTGATGACACACGCGCTCGCTTATTGCAATATACACTGACAATTTCGACAGCCTACAGCCCACACCTGTGGGATTCACCTGTCAAGGACACCGTGCTGCCAACTAAACTGCTATTGCTACCTCTGGCTACGGAGAACATTTCCTGGCGCCCCATATAATAATTAACAATAAAATATGGAAAGAGAAAATTAAGAAAAACAACAAACATAAATACAAAAAGAAAGTCACTATTTTCCAATGAACAACAACAACAACCATACAGACACTCACTAAAAAGTCCTGGAAGAAAATTAGCTCTATCTTCCTTTCATTTTAACGAGAAGCAAACCCCAATTGTTCCACGAGACTGCCGAATGTTGTGGCTTGGTGTTCAGAGATATTAATCTTCCAGGACACGCTGTGAAAAGGTAGTGCTCTATTTCTGAAATAGCCGGAATGGATATACGGCCTGTCCTCGTGAGGCTGAGTTTACATGTTCCAGAAATAAGACTACAAGTACATTAATTTCTTGGAAGAACTGAGCATAAAGTTCAGGATATTTGAGACATGAATATAAAAGATAGGGTGGGAAGTAATCGTTTTTTCCTCGCGAACCTCATTGGGTATACCTATGTTGACCGACTGAAAACCAATTTCATTTACTGATTACAAAGGCAATACTGAAAACATCTTCTAACAATTCGAATTTTGTTGTTGTTTGAGTCTTCAGTCCCTTGACTGGTTTGATGCAGCTTTCCATGCCTCCGTGTCCTGAGCTAATCGTTTCATCTCTACATAGCTACCACACCCTACTTCCGAGGCAATCTGTTTAACTTATCCTAACCTTGGTCTACCCCTACAGTTCTTGTCCTCAAACCTTCCTTCCATAACTAAGCCTGCTATTCCTCGGTGTCTTAGAATGTGTCCTACCATCCTATCTCTTCTCTTCATTAGCAGTCGCCAGAAACATATCTCCTTTCCCACTAGTCTTAATACCTCTTCGTTTGTAACCCTATCTACCCATTTGATCTTCATCATTCTTCTGTAACACCACATTTCTAACGCTTCAATTCTCCTCTTTTCTGCTGCACCAATAGTCCAAGTTTTACTTCCATTTAGAGCCACGCTCCAGACAAAGGCCTTCAAAAATGACTTCCTAATACTAAATCTATATTCGATGTCAACAGATTCCTTTTCTGTAGAAATGCGAGTATAAAGTTGTAATTTATCGCTAAACCACGAAAGTGGTGGAATTTGAACTTATTATCATCTGGATGTAGAGATTAGTCTTATTCAGCCAGATCTCATTTAACAGGATTCACGTGAAATTAACTATGAATTGCCGAGATATGAGCGCACAGGGTTTGTATTATTAATGCAAGAGCTGGTGAATCCTTCCTTTTTACCGGTCCCTGGTGTTTGTACTGCAATGCGGCATTCACTTGTTGGGCAAGCCGACTGAGTGAGTGAATACAGCTCCTTTTGATCACATTCACATTCACCGTCTTTACTCTCTTTTCGTCTCTTTGAGAATAAATGTCTGTGACAGACACACGCCTGCCTTAACTTGTGTGCAGCCCAAAACTGGAAATCGATTGCAAGGGCACGTGTTTACTACCAACACATTTTACAGTTTCACACTTGGTGTCGTGGGGGCTAGACAAATAAGCCCCATCATAAATGAGTCGTAAAGCGCGATATACATATCTGGGGATCATTCCTGTGGCTGTAAATGCTGGAAGTTTAATGGGCTCGTCATAAAACTGAGAAACATGTACGCTTCTGTGTTGACATCTTGACTGAAAACAAGCATTCAAACAATAGAACTAGCTTAGAGATTGAAAATTAAGACAAGTCAGCAAGACCTAGAATCTATTCTTAATAACAGTTTGGTCTCATCGAACTCACTACGATTTCTAAATGAGTTATCTTAGAATGGAAATTCTGCAAGAACCTTAATGTCCAATCAGTCGGGCTGAGTGACAAAACTGGTTAAAGATTATTCAAGATTACAACATCTTTAGTGAAACCAGTCGGGAGTTATTCGAGCCGAAGGACATGAGAGAGAAGCTGGTATTCAGGAAGGTGTAAGGCAAGGCTGCAACTATCACCCATACTTGTTAATCTATACATTGAACAAGCGATGAAGAAGATTAGAGAAAAAAGAAAAGTAGGAGTAAAGATTCAAGGAGAAATAATTTCAACGCTGAGATTTGCTGATGACATATTAGCCGATTCACCAGAGGGTTTGAGTGAGTTTTTAAATGGTATGACCTCCGTATTGAGGAAAGAATTCATGATGAAAATGAATGAATGAATGAATGAATGAATGATCGTGTGGCTTCCGGAGAGTCCGAGTGTAGGTCTTTCTAGTCGACGCCCGTGGGCGACCTGCGCGTCGTAATGAGGATGACGTGATGATGAAGACGTCACATACGCCCAGTCCCCGAGCGACGGGAATTAACCCCAGGAGATTAAAAACCCTAATGGCTCAGCCGGGAATCGTACCCGGGGCACTTCGGGCCACAGTCTAGCCCGACATGATGGAAATGAACAATTGTAAAACTAAAATAATGGCATGTAGGGTGAGTTAGCCGTGGTCATTACAGCGGGGCTGCTGGCAGTCGCTCACATCCGGGAGGCGAGGAGGTTCCAATCCCCCCGCCGGCAACCTTGAAGATGGTCTTCTGTGGTTTCCCAGCTTCCTTCCAGACAAATGCCGGGGTTGGTACTTAACTATAGGTCACAGCCGCTACCTTCCAACTTCTCGTCCTTACATTCAAACTTTACTCCCAAGACAACACTCCACACGCGACGGTACTTGTAGCTCACCCCATGGGTGTCCGCATAGAAGGAGCTACAGAACTGGCGAGCCGAACATGTCCTCGGACACTGCCGGCACTAAAAGCCATACGCTGAAGAAAAAAAAATGGCATGCAGTCAAAGTAAATTGAAAACTCCCATGGGCGTCGAAATGGCAGATGAAAATCTGAACTTCTGTTACTTAGAAATCAACATAACCAGCTAGGGAAGATGCAATGAGGATATAACATGTAGATTGGCTTTGGCAAGGAAAGCATTTCTACAGAAAATGAATCTGTTGGCATCAAATATAGATTCAGGTGATAGAAAGTCATTTTTGGGTGCCTTGTCAAGAGCGTGGCACTATATAGACTGTTGGCGCAGCAGGAAATAGGGGAATAGAAGCATTTCAAGTGTGGTGTTACAGGAGAATTGTGAAGATCAGATGGATATATAAAGTAACAAATGAAGAGGTATTGAAATGAGTGGGCGAGGAGAGATGTTTTCAGCCACTGGTAATGAAGAGAAGGGATAGGTTGGAAGGACACTTACTAAGACACCCAGAAATAGCTAACTTAGTTATGAAAGGAATGCTGGGATTTAAGAACTGTAGGGGTTGACCAAGGTTAGAATATTTTAAACAGATTGCCTCGGATGTAGGGTGTGGTAGCTATGTAGAGGTGAAACGATTAGATCAGAACAGGGAGGCAAGGAACGCTGTATCAAACCTGTCATAAGACTGAGGACTAAAACTAACACTTCCTATGAGTGAGTGCACATACTGTATATCATAAGGCATGGGCTACGGGACCCATGTCTATTCTGTGGCATACTCTTCTTTTGATGCTTACTGTCCCCTCTCAAAATATTAGGTCCATACTTTATTGATTTACTATACAATAATAATTTTTCCAAAGGATACTAGAAATTTTACACCGTTATGCTCCATAGTCGGGGTTGTTTTACGGGTTTCTGAATCATTTAAATTAAATCAGGGCCGTAACTGGTTAGTCGATACCTGACTTATGGGTTTATGGGATTATGCGAATGGCTCCCTTTGAAGTGGTCGCAGTCAGGATTTGAACCGTAGTCATTCGATTATTCGAATATTCGACTAATTCGAATATTCATCATTAAGAAATTTGAATTAACTATTCGATTGTTCGAAGTATTCGAATGCGGATGACCGAATACTTCAGTTATTCGAATCATTCGTACTTTTGGAAGTACCTGAGTATTTCAATTAGTCGTTCTTCTTCTGCGCGAATGGGTCTCCTAGGACCACGCGGAATCAACACTTCTTGGCCTTGATGTTTGCCCAATAACTCTTCATGCGCAACGATTGAGCGAGTCATCGTTGCTGCGACCAGACGTGCCTGGTTGGGCTTCTATCTTCTGCCTCAAAACCCCGTGTATGAGTAATTTTCCTAAATTCCTCTCGATCCTTGAGATTGGGAAAACCTAATTCAGTCAAATCCTTTTCCGCCTGTTTGTACCAATTGGACCTTGTTGCCTTTTTCTGCAAAAACGTATAGATTTTATTTGTTAACCTAGTTGGGTCCATTCTGTCCAAATGTCCCATGAATTGGATCCTTCTCATACGGATTGAGTCTGTGATTTTAGTAATTTTTAAATAGATGTTAGCACTAGGTTTCGGAAGGTGAATTCCATCTTTAATTCTTGGTCCCAAAATTTTTCGCATGATTTTGCGTTCCTTAATCTCCAATTGATTTCTCAGTGTTTTATGTTGTAGATTAAGTGTCTCGGCTGCA
The DNA here is from genome assembly GCA_946902985.2 of Meconema thalassinum. NCBI lineage: Eukaryota > Metazoa > Arthropoda > Insecta > Orthoptera > Tettigoniidae > Meconema > Meconema thalassinum. The sequence continues at coordinate 834,378,763 of OX336390.1, read as the reverse complement.
TAAAGGGCTGCAGGCTACTGTTTTATAATGTTGAATTGTACAATTCCAAGAGAGGCATCTTTGTTATAAACTTGTTTTGTCAAATGGAAAGCAGTTTCCATGTTCTGTAGTCTTGCTTCTATAGCTTTCCTTTCGTTGCCAGTTTCATTGATCCATTCACCTGAATACTTGAAGTCTTGCACTCGGGAGACCTGACAATTACCGATGCGGAGTGTATTCGGAGCAGTTTTAATATCCGTCATAAATTTTGTTTTGTCAAAAGAAATCCGTAAGCCGATTTTTGCTGCTTGTTCTTGGAGTAATTCAAGTTGTTTCTGGGCATCAGAAATGCCTGGAGCAATTAACGCCATGTCATCCGCAAATGCCAAACAGTATAGTGTTATCCCTTTGAGTTTTGGTCCTAGTCTATGGGATGGTGCACCAGCTCTTCTCCATTCTCGGACGACTTTTTCGAGCCCACAATTAAACAACAATCGAGATAATCCATTTCCTTGACGCACTCCTGTATCAATTGAAAATTCTGCGCTCAGTCCTCCCATAAATTTAACCTTTGAACTTGTATTCAAGTCGTTCATTAAAATAAAACGGTCAGTTTTTACCAGTGCATAGTGGGTCAAAATCGAAATCTAAGGGGTCAAAATTATGTTTACGTTTTAATTATGAATTTAGAGTGAAAGCAACGTATATAATTTGTTTTCTTCATAATAATCATCAGTTAAGACCTTTTTTAAGCTACGTCTACACATGCAAGAAATTGTCTATGACTAGGAGTTGGATAGAGCATTCAGTTATCTCTTCAGAACAATTTTCTACCCCTAATTTACTTTTAGCAAAGTCACAAAGTTCCTCTTTTGACATAATCGTCGAACCCAGTGCTTCAAACAGTTGTAAACGTGTGAGAACTGGTTTCGCGGCATCTTCTAAAACATAAAATAACTAAGTAAGTTGCAAGAAGATGCAAAAAATCTTATAACAGGCGTAAACTACAAGACTTTATCTACATTTTAACATTAAGTAGAAAGTGACGCAGAGTGACGCGACATACTAAAAATCTAAGTGAAAATATAATTTTAAAAATAATAGTTAAATATTATATAATGCAAATATAGCTAAAATTACGTAACAATTACGCCCATTAATAACTGAAACACGTTACAAAGATCATACCTTCAGCTGCATGTTCCATATTAAAGCATCACACTAACCACAAAGACAACCAAACCACAGTCACTTACATTCACCCTCCAATAGAGACTGCTCGAACAGTGGTGACAGATTTACACTAAAATGCGTTTATATCCCAGAATAGTGAGCGGCAATTATAGGAGAATGCTGTAGAAGTAACACATTTTGATTTTTTAATTATGAAAATAAATAATTTTGTCCTCCTAGATTTCGATTTTGACCCACTGTGCAGTGGAGTGCTACGCCCGGCTATAGACGTTTATCAATTGATATACGTTCATTATTTTCATATTTCCCATTTAATCAAAAGTTTGGTGCTTTTCAGTCGATCAACACGAATGTACCCAAAAGAGTTGGATTATACCCCAATCCTGAAAGAAATTACATGTTTTTTGTGAATGGTCAATTTTGATAATACTCTATAGTACTGTATAATACTGTGACTCCCCATTTGAACGATATCACGTACTATCATGTAAACTGAGGGTAGAATCCCTCACAAAGTTCGTACTAATGATGGATCGTAAGAAACACGTCCATGCACATTGTGCGCAATAAAGCATTTTATGTTCGACCCTGATTATTTATATGTCAGAAAACTGTACTATAATGAGGCTCATTATAACACTATTGTTCACTATGAAACAGTTTCTCCCACCAATAAGAGCTCAAGAAACAGTTGTTTGACCAATTAGATAATTAGATGCGCTGAGTTCCACGGCCATCTAATTTAAATTTCACTGCCTGGCCTAGTGTCATAGTAAGGTAATCGAGGAGGCCATGGTCAAATACAAGGCATTCTCTGCGTCTCATGCGCTCTGTTCAGTACATAAAACTGGCGAAATCTCGACAGATATTTATGAATATTTATGTTCGAACATAAAAGAGTTATAATAATTATCGTCGAACATAAACAGTCGTATGCAACTCGCCTATAATGATAATTAATTATAGCCATTATATGCTCGTTGCATAATGTACTATATTATTATAGTATAGGCTACTTCTCTGGTTGGATGTCTTCCGCACTAACACCAGCAAGCAGTTTCAACTTCACTCGTGCACTGGTAACAGGCGACTGTTTATATATGAGTTGTCAAATTACAAAACTCGTTTAATCCATTTGTGAATAATAATCATTTTCATGAGAAACGTTTCTCCGGACTTTGCCTCACGTATCTTTAGTGCTTATTGTTTTCTACTTTTTGCTTTGTGTTTCTTGTTTTTGGTTTCGTGTTGCTTTGTGCTTTTGCTTTTGAATTTTACCTTTTTGCTTTTCTTTCTTGGTTTTGTGTTCGTTTTGTGTTTTTGCTTTTTTGAATTTTGCTTGTTGCTATATGTTTCTTGTTTTTGTCTTCTTTTGCTTTTGTTTTGTTTTGAATTTTGCTTGTTGCTTCGTCTTTTTTGTTTTGGTTTTGTGTTTGTTTTCGGTTTTTGCTTTTTTGAATTTTGCTTTTTGCTGTGTGTTTACTTTTTTGTTTTCTGCTTTTGCTTTTGTGTTTGAATTTTTCTTTTTGTTTCGTCAGTTTTGTTTTAGTTTTGAGTTCGTTTTCTGCTTTTGCAGGTTTTTAATTATTTTTTTGCTTTGTGTTTCTTTTTTGTTTTGTTTTCTGCTTTTGCTCTTGTGTTTGAATTTTGCTTTTTGCTTCGTGTTTTTTTATTTCTTGGTTTTGTGTTTGTAAATAAACAAAACAAAATGAAACAAAACAAAAAATCAAACAAAACTAAACGAAATAAAGTATATCAAAACAAAATCAAAAGAAATAAACAAAACAAAATAAAACATAATAATGTTATTGGTTTTACGTCCCTTTTAACTACACTGGCTTTTAGAGACGCCGGGGTGCCGGAATTTTGCTCCGAAGGGGATCTTTAACGTGCCAGTAAATCTACGGACACGGCTCCCTCGCATTTGCGCACACTCAAATGCCAGCTGACTGCGCCAGGATACGAACCTGCAACCTTGGGCCCAGCAAGCGAGAACGTTACCCCTGAGCCACGCAGCCAGCCCAAAATAAAACAAAATAAAATAAAGTATAATAAAATATAATAATTCAATAAATCATTTTACGACATTATCCTTATTCACAAGTGGATTCAACGAGTTTTGCAACTGGACGACTCATATTATAGTAACATGTGTTTTATGCATAATAATTGCTGAACTGTGTTTAATAATCCTGCAAAGTTTTTATTCCTTTGCAACATAAAAGTTTATGAGTTGTTTTTTTTTGTCATGCGGAAGGTATACCTTCCCCCCTTAAACAGCTGAATAGACGGGTTATTACTGTACACTAATGCGAATATTACAAAATTCGAATGGTTTGTAATTTAGAATTATTTTAACAGTCGAGCTATTCGTATGTTCAAATACAATATTCGTATTGAAAATTATTTGAACAATTTGAAGTATTCGATGTTGAAATACTGTATGTAGGCTACAGTTCTAGCCGCGAGCTATCGGTTGAAGACCACTGGCCCAGCTCGGTATTGTCAGTCCAGCAGCAGTCGAGTGTCGGATCTTCCATTTAGAGTGCGGCTGTTCACGAGTAATGCCAAGGAGGATTTAGCGAGACTGGGTCGTGATATATCACTATTGTTGTTCTGGCTGAAACAATGCGACCGATCGCATAACTCATCAGACCAAAGAGACACGCCGCCCCACCCACTTTGATGAAGCCCGCGGATTAGTGAGCAACAAGCTACAAATCATCTTCGGTCAGATTAACAGCAAGATTGAAGCAGAGACCACAAAATATTGTTTCCATCAGCCGCGCGCTCTCTCGCTACGCTGTGTGGTCCACGTTCATTCAGATTAAAACCCCGCAATTCTCGTGTTATGGTCACAAACACATATTTGATGTTTATTTTGTGGTTAATCTCGTTAGAGGTGACATGAAACAAATGAGTTGCCAGTTCCAAAATTCGGTAAGTTCATTAAAATATTATGTTGTTTGAAGTCATTTTCAGTGTTGCCATAATAAGAAAATACATGAGATTACTTCTATGCCCAAGATCATGAGTTCAAACCCGGCCGAAGTCTTCGGATTTTTTAAGAGCGTTAAAAATCCCTCAGTATGCATTCCTCCGGAGGGGAAGTAAAGCCTCGTTCCCATGTCATATATTTATGGCGTGTTAAAGAACCTTCCGCTAATTACTCCTGTGTGAAGCTAACAATTATAGGTTAAACATTCGACTAACGCTCTTAGGTTCCAACGTTCGTCGCCAGGAGCCGACAGCGGTGGCATCTAGTAACCTAGTTCTGACTAGTGGTCGTTGACGCATGTCATACGATGTTGGCATGTCAACGAACCCATTTGAATTCAGTAGGCCGTGTTCATAATGGCAAAATTAATCTCGGAAGTTTCCGCCAACACAAAGTTCCTGATTTCTCTACTAGAAAGCGCTATGGTGTTCAAGGAGCTTAGATATCTCACCTCCTTGACTTTAATAGTGATTCAAGGAACAACGAATACCTTTTGGGTATCAAATTACAAAGCTTGCAACCGGCACCCGAGGCCATACGATATTATTATTATAATTATTAGTCATTGACGGTGGCGTTTGGCGGCAAAAGTAGGAACTACTTGAAGAAATTCAATGTCTGCAGTCCTTACTTGAATTGAAAACTGATAACATACGCTAATACAGCGATCACAATTAACACCGGTTATCAGACAGATTCTACACACACCCAAAGTACACTGGACTACATGACCGCGTTGTCACAGCCCCTAAACTAAGGAACCAACCAACTACATGAGATTATTAAATTCACCCCAGTTGAGAGCAGTCAGTGACGAAGTTAACTGCTCTCATCCAGCCCGCGTACTGTACGGCTCAACCAGATAAGTAGCCTGCACAATACAATCTGAAGTGACCATTTAACAACATACACATATTCACACTAAGCAAGCAAATTTGTAGGTCAATCAATACTTTCAGTATCTTAACAAAACATCACATAGACTACAACTAACAATTGACTACCGGGTAGTTGCATTATGTTATCTACTAAGACAAGATAAGATACTGTAAGTCCGTAGATCCCTGATGGGCAAGGGCCTCCTACCGGAGTGGTAGGGGTGGCTCAATTAGTCACTCAAGAGGAGCCGGTTCTTGAGAGATATCTTTTCTATATACTGTACATATTGACACACATTAATAGAAAATAAATTAACACTCATCCTTAGTACGGTATTTACGTTGTTACACTATTACACTGTTCTGAATTTCCTTCCATAGCTTTCTATCACTGGCATTTCTGGTCCACGAAACACCTAAATTCGTCCGACCATCTGCGACGGGGGCGTCCTCTGCTTCTCTGTCCAGCTCTTGGATCTCACATGGTCGTGGAGTAGGCCCATCTATCCTGGCGCATTCTGGATATGTCTCCACCCCAGCGCCATTTCAGTTGCCGAGCTCTTGTTGCTGTGTTCTTAAACCCACTTCTTTTTCTCAGGTCCGTGTTACTGCAAATATATAAGGGTACATATTATAAATACTTTCACCCATACTTTTGTTCATAGATTTAATAGCTTAAGTGTAATGGATCTGATGATCGTTTGACAATCGAAACTGGTCATCCAAGTGTATTTATTAATCTCATGTAATTCTTTTCACAATTAGGGAATAGCCCATCACAATTGGGTCCAATCATGTTGACCGACTGAAAAACATAAAATTTCGAGTCCATTAAAAGTCAAGGTGGAGAATTCTACAAAAACATTAGTAACTAATAGGCTTTTAGAAAGCTTCTGAGTTCATATTCCATAGCCTCTACAATTATAGTATGTTGTTGTTAGTCCATTTAGGGACTTTGCGACATCGTGGGCATACTTAGGTGCGAGTATAACTTGTCTGATAACCTGTGTCATTATGGTGTCTGTAGTAGAGTGTGTATTTGTAATGCAGGTGAGGATTGGGAAGGAGGTAGCCGTGGGCTTATGCTAGGAACCATTTACCAGGAGTAGAAGTTGGAAACCACGGAAAACCACTTCCAGGATGGCTGAGATGGGAATCAACCCACTTTTGCTCAGTTTTATGTTGCCTCAAGAAGCTTAGTGTATCCCGTTCCAGCTCCCAGACCATAATAAAATTTATTGGCAAAGCCGAGGTCGAACCGGGACCTCCCGGGCGACATCCAAGAATTCTAGCCGCTACACCAGGAGGTGAACAGTGTCAATTTTGTGTCAGAGAATATTAATTTAGAATTATTGCCGCATATGTCTTTTCGCTTGTTATTACCATGAACATTATCTTGTGGGGCGTGGCAGTGCTGCGGTCAGGTTACTTGCCTCTTACCACGGCGGGCTGGGTTCGATTCCCGGTCAATGCATGTGAGATTTTCAAAGTGAAATGCCATGTTCTGTGGTTTGGAGTCCACGTCAAATGGAGGTCCCATGGCTTATGATCGCGTAAAACTACAACCTTCCTTCATCACCATTATATTTCCTAGCTGATGAAGAATCCTCAGTGATTTGCTCCCTGCCCAATCAATGGGATGCATGCCACAACGCCATAGCCTCCTCAAATGTCAACTGACTGCGCCAGGATTCGATCTCACAACAATTAGCACAGCAGGCGAGAACGTTCACGTTGCACCATGCAGCGAGCCAATCAAACTAGAATTCAACCTAAAGGGAACCTCCAGCATATAGCAGCATACATCATTCTATCAGGCAATGCTATCGGATGTGGTAAAATTTAAATATCCGTTGAGCGGGCCAAAATAAGATTAGTAACATTTCATGCTTTTACATAAATCCAAAAGTTTGTGACTTCCCATGAAATGACTTTTAGTGTGATGTAGATGACACCATTCTGAATCCGGCATTATACTCACGAGAATCATGTTGCTTGTTCAAATTTTCTGTTTAACTATTCTTGGTCAACTATAAATAATTTTCAATCTCGGTGCCAGTAGTTTATAATGGCTCAAAATATAATGTGATCGATCATCTAATGATACTTTCCGTAAATATCAAACCACGAACTACCTTAAACTTCAACTGCAAACTGATACATTCACAATTTGCCATATATCCAGTAACTAGATCAAAAATAAGGTTATCATTTCAGTTTTTGGGTAGTGTGTAGTCAGTGCTGTAGCAGATAGTTGTGTAAATGAAAGTCGAAATGTTGTCTACAGTATTCAAAGTGACTTGCTACAGTATATGTTTTATTTAATGTTGGCACAACTGGTATAAATCGTAAGTTGCTGGTTAAATGGCAAGATCACCGAACTAACATCAGTATCTTGGAAGAAGCATTGACTTCGTTGGACAGGTCATGTCGTTCGTATGCCTGATTTTCGCCTTCCAAAGCAAATTATGTACGCTCAACTGAAGAATGGCCGTCGGCACCAGGGTGGACAACAAAAAAGGTTCAGGGACGTCCTAAAGTGAGACATGAAGAATTGCCACATCAACACCACTAACTGGGAAACAAATGCAGCTAACCGCCTGGTATGGCGTTGTCTTACCCACGAAGGACCTAAGAAATTTGAACAACAACGTCGGAGATTTGAAACTGAGAAGCGGATTGCTCGGAAAGAGCGGGCGTTCCTCAGGATGAACAACCCACAACAACTGGATTTCAACGCTGGCAATGTTTGACAGCACTGTGGAAGAATTTGTGGCTCGAGGATTGGCCTGCATAGTCATATAAGAACTCATAGACTCACAAATAACATCTGATGAAGTCAATCATACTCGTCAGCGAGTGATAGCCTATCATATCACTACACACTACCCTCTACCAGCACCGAGTGGCCGAAGAGCTGCCATAGGTGACTTCTTTTGAACAAATGTAAACAGTAAAAATGCGCAAATGAAATTTAAATGCTTTTCAGTCGGTCAACACGATTGTAGCTAAATTGTAATGACTATTATTCCCTACAATTGAAGAGAATTGCATATGAGATTAATTACTACACTTGGATGACCAGTTTCGATCGTCAATCAATCACTTTCAGATCCCTTACACTCTGTAAAGTAATGGGTAGCCTAATGTAAACACTTCTCTGACTGGCTGCATGGCTCAGCGGTAACGTTATCGTCTGGTGTTCCCTAGGTTGCAGGATCGAATCCTGACGCAGGCATTTGGCAATTGAGGGTGCGCATTTTAGGGAGGCGAGTCAGTAGATTTACTGGCACGTTAAAAATGCCCTTCGGGGCAAAATTCTGACACCCCGGTGTCTCTAAAAGCCGCAGTAGTGAACAGGGACGGATAACCAATAACATTGATTGATTAAACACTACTCATTCATTTGCCTTACGTATCAACTTTCCTTCTTTCAATTTCGGGACCAGGGAAACTCGAATAAGGAGAATGATGAAGATCAGATGGGTAGATAGGGTTACAAACAAAGAGGTATTAAGACGAGTGGGAGAGGAGAGATGTTTCTGGCGACTGCTAATGAAGAGAAGAGACAGGTTGGTAGGACACATACTAAGACACCCAGGAATAGCAAGCTTAGTTATGGAAGGAAGGGTCGAGGACAAGAACTGTAGGGGTAGACCAAGGTGAGAATATGTTAAACAGATTGCCTCGGATGTAGGGTGTGGTAGCTATGTAGAGATGAAACGATTAGCTCAGGACAGGGAGGCATGGAGAGCTGCATCAAACCAGTCAAAAGACTGAAGACTCAAACACACAAACCACCACTAAGGTGAAATTTTAGTTCTAGGAATAGCGGCTTCGGTGGCGTAGTCGGTAGCATGCTGAACTGCTGCGCCCAAGATAGCGGGTTCAAACCCGGCCGAAGTCGTCGGATTTTTTAAGAGCGTTAAAAATCCTTCAGTATGCCTTCCTTCGGAGGGGAAGTAAAGCCGGCGGTCCCATGTCATAGATTTATGGCATGTAAAATATCCTTTCACAGACTAAACTTGTGTAAAGCAAAATTTGTTAGGTTAGATTACGTCGGAACGCTCTATCAAAGTTCCAACGTTCGCCACTAGGTATCATTGATATCTGGTGGCGAAAGTTGGAACTACTTGAAATTGAACGGAACTTGTAGCTCACCCTTTAGGGTGTCCGCTGGAAGCAGCTACAGACTCAGGCGAGCCGAACATGTCCTCGGACACTCCCGGCACTAAAAGCCATACGATAAATAAATAAATAAATAAATAAATAAATAATAGTTCTAGGAATTAATGTTTCCTCTGCATATGATAAGACTGTTTTACTTCTTTGATCAGAATTTCATTTTGTGTTATATTACTAGATAGTGGTGGGGGTAGTAACCTAGACATGCCACACTAGGACTTTCTCAACCTCACCATTCACCCTTTCAAGCCATTCGGTGCTGGTACAGGGTAGTGTGTATTATTCATCAGCAACTCACGATTTATTACAGTTGTGCCAACTTTAAATAAAACATATACTGACCGTAACTCTAACATCTAATTAAAAAAAAAAACAAGTCACTTTGGATTCTGTAGACAACATTTCGACTTAAATTTACACAACTATCTGCTACAGCACTGTCTACACACGGCCAAGTTAAGTGACTTAGCAAAAAACGTGAAATGATAATCTTATTTTTGATCTCGTTACTTGATGTATGCCAAATTGTGAATGTTTCAGTTTGCACTTGAAGTTTAAGATAGTTCGTGGTTTGATATTCACGGAAAGTATCATTAGAGGATCGATCACATTATGTTTTGAGCCATTATAAACTACTGGCACCACCGAGATTGAAAATTATTTATAGATGATCAAGGATAGCCAGACAGAAGAGTTGAACGAGCAACATGATTCTCGTGAGTATAATGCCGGATTCATAATGGCGTCATCTACATCACACTAAAAGTCATTTCATGGGAAGTCACAATCTTATGGATTTATGAAAAAGCGTAAAATGTTACTAATCTTATTTTGGCCCGATCAATGTATATTTTAACTAGCAACCCGACCCGGCTTCGCCGGGGAACAGTTATGAATGCATTACGTGATAAGCGCTTTTTCTTTTCCAATGTCAATGAACAACGACCAATATCCGTTTTACGTCTCGGCATGATAGGTTAAAATCACTGACTGGACTATTAATTATATTATTATGGAGATGCATGTGCAACAAATTCTTGTCAGACGTAATTTAAGAATGGCGACGTGCATGAAACACAAACCCCCCTTCCGTCCAATCTTAACATGACTGTGAATTTTGCGGAACGAAAAGTTCACAGGGGAAATGAAGAAAAGCCGAGCTTCACATCCAGGGAAACTCCAATGACAACCACTCTTCTCTGAAGTCTTTACTCAACACGACTCAACAGTTTGCTGCTGGCTGTATCTGGGGCAATAAGCTCGTCCGCTAGCTATGCTGTAACTGGGGTGATGGACTCGCCCCTAGCTAGCTCGTAAACTGTCGCCTCAGTAACTGAATGGAGATTGTTGGAAGAAATGAAAACTATAAAACACTTATAGCAGGCGATGTATTGAAGATAGAGATATGCTCTCCCGGGCTTTTTTATAAGAACTGTTCATGCTGAACAGAATATAGATACTTTTAACGGTTTGCCCAGCGTAAGCTTAAAAAGCGAACGGACGCCAGTTTTTTTTCGACGTTTTCACTGAAATAGTTAGTGCTTGACTTCCTTTGGTCATAAATGAATTATTTTCTACAGAATCCTTCCGCGAGATATCCTTAACAGAATGATGAAAACCGCATCAAAATCCATTCAGTGGTTCTCGAGATTACCCATGACATCCAAGAATCGGGGACATTAGAGATTAGAGTAGAGATTATACGCCAATCAGTAAAATTGAATATAATATAATCCCCCTTCCGTTCAATCTTAAATCAACTGTGAATATTGCGGAACGAAAAGTTCACAGGCGAAATGAGAGTTGCACTTCCAGGGAATGGCTAGGTGAATGAAACTCAAATCCCCCTTCTGTCAAATCTTAACTTGACTGTGTTTCACAGGCGTAATGAAGAAAACCCGAGTTGCACTTCCATGGAAACTCCAAACACAACAGCCCTTCTCAGAAGTCTTAACTCAACACGACTCAACGGTTTGCTTCTGGCTGTATCTGGGGCAATAGGTTCGCCCGCTAGCTAGGCTGTAACAGGGATGACAGACTCGCCCTTAGCTAGCTCGTAAATTGTCGCCTCAGTAGTTGAATGGCCATGGTTGGAAGAAATTAAAAAGTAAAAACACTTATAGTGGGCGATGTATTGTCCTCTTCAGTCCCGAGCCCAGTTTAGTTTACAAAATTCACTTATTTGATATGGGAATGACAACTTGGGGGCAAAGAAACAGCATTTCAGTAAAAAAAAAATCACAAAATCAACATCAGATACAGCATGTATCATATATGATACATTAGGTCTGAACAAAGTGGAACCAAACGTCATGAAAAAATATCTTACCCTCACACTGTAATTGTTTTGCATACAATCAAACCATAAACACTTACTTTACATATTACAAGATGTATAAAGGATCAAAAACCATAAATTTACAAAAATTAAGGTTTTCCAGTACTTTCAAAGATTGGTGGAAATATATATGATAAAAATACAAATTTTGTAGTTATCAGTCCATAAGCACAGTTCAAAATTGATATAAAGTGACTTAAAATATCACTATCATTTGTCCTAGCCTTAAGGTTTGTGGAAATCCATGAAACAGTTCCTATCTGAATTGAAACATAGGAAAACTTTGCAGTCATAACAACGCACAAAGGTCAGTTTTGAACATCCAGTGGCTCTGCATCTGGAACGAGAACTCTGTAATTTATTCATCATCTGTGGAAGATGCATGGCATGTCTGATTCTTTTTGCCACAGGTGGAATTGGTGTTGGTGGATGTCGCTTTTGCGTTGATGAACAAGATTCTTCTTCATCGCTTTCATCTGCCTCCAGATCATCATCTTCGTCTTGATGTCTTCTTTCAAAATTAGGATATATCAAATTTTCTGCCACATCCATCTTGAACTGATAGTATGGCATGATATCTTTCTTTTTCATACCTTGTTCTTTTGCTGCTGTACGATACTCGATCCAACATGCTGCAGTAACGAAGTCAAAAAAATGATGCATGACCCTTATGGTCCACTTCCTAGTTCGTCCCCTCATTGTATATTTACTCGTAATTTTGTTTAGCAAGTCAACTCCTCCCATCTTTGAGTTGTATTGTTTGATAAGGTTGGGTCTAGGGATTTGTATGTGGGTATGATCTTTTTTCGACCACCTCCTGCAGTCTTCCACAGGTTCAACACCATATTCTGTAGAAGCCAGGAAAATCGGCCTGTTATCATACCACGTCTTGACTATCCCTAGTCTATTGTCACTTCTAACTATCTGGTCAAATGAGCCTCTTTGCTTTCTCATCTCACTGTCTTTCTTGTATGTTAGCACTTTGGCAGTCGACTTGACATAATGGTACCACTAGCTAATATGTATCTGTGTGAAAGCAGATTTTCAAGGAGATTAACTGAGGTGAAATATATATCCATAAATATAGAGCAACCAGAAGGGAGCGTGTCTGAAAGCTTAAGGACCACTCTCCCTCCAATGTCCAGTTTCTCAGGAAGAGGTATCTTTTCTGAAGTAATCTGAGACCCTTTACCTTCATAGAGGTGAAAATTCAGTGGTAAGCCGAATGTAGTGGTTGAAACAAAATTCTTCAATCCAACGGGGTGCGGCTTCCCTTTCAAGTATTGCCTCATCCTAACATGTCCATAAAAAGGGATCATTTGCTCATCCACTGATATATCTTTAGGATGAGTGTTTTCCAGGCATGCATTCCTAGCACGGTCTAACATTGGTTGAACTTTCCAGAAAGAATTATGTTCTTTCATTTCGTTTGTTACCAGGTTGTCATCAACAAGTTTTAGAGACTTGCGAATGAGATAAAATCTATCACGAGATATGTTATCAGCTATGAGAGGAAAACGGGTTCTTGATTCCCAACACATGCGTAGGCGTGGAAAGGAAAGTAATCCAGTTACAATACTACAGCCCCAAAATTTGGACAATTCCACAGGATTAGTCTCCAATGATTTCCCTGTGTCTAACACTGATTTCATGTTCGTATACATGGCCATGTCTTCAAAGAATCCTGGGTCTAAATATCTACTGAAGTATACAAACGGTCTTTTGACTTCCATGAACTCTGGCGTTGGTTGAATAACTGCCGGATTTGGTGGATGAAACCTGAAGAGAAATGAGGCTTGTGTAACTAGATAATTCAATGCACAATCAAGGAATTTAAAGTAATGAATTGAAATTTACTTCAACTAATTAATTCTAATATTCTTAATTTCAAGCTTGCTACATTAGAATATTAGGCCTATCTGTGTCTTAGGTACAATGCAGGCAACAACATACTAACTCATTTTTGTGGCGCCACTTTGGTCGTGATTCGCTGGGTGATGTAGGAGGTCCATCGTCTTCTCAATCAGGAGTCGAATCTGTATCATCGACATCTGGTTCTCCAGTAATTATAGGAACTGCTATATCATCTTCCTCATTTCAAGATCTGAATTTTGAGGGTCTATGAGAATATCTTCTATTTCAGCGTCACCTAACCCTAAAATTTGTAATAAAATGTTGAATTTAAATCTTTCTTCTGCATCACGAGATATTATGAAATTAGTATTTAACTATTTTAACATTATTCAAATAGCTACATGCTAAATAATATTACTGTAAGTTATACACATAAAAAATCTGCTACAAAGGTGCGAGGACCTATCAGGGAATGTAGTGCTAAATGCCGTTTGTTGCGCATCACTGAGTATTTTGATTGTATCCAATTCATATTAAGTTGCTTAAATGAAATTAGTTGATCATGGAGGGCCCATTTATAATGTGTGTCCCGGTGTTCTCCTCCCTCCTAGTACGACAGGATTCCCCCTATGCCAAAGTCGCTGGCATCGGTATCGACGATGAACCTTGTTCCAGGTCTGGGGTAGGCCAGAATAGGTGCGGTGCACAGAGCCTGCTTGAGTTGTTCGAAGGCACTGTGGCATTCTGCTGTCCACGTGAAGAGTTGGTCCTTCTCAGTCAGTCGATGCAGTGGTTTGGCGATGTCGGCGAATCCTCTCACGAAGTGACGGTAATAAGTGCAGAGTCCCAGGAAGCTTCGTAGTTGGGACTTGTCCTTTGGAACTGGCCACTCCCTCACAGCTGTGGTCTTCTCTGGGTCGGTGCGCACCCCTTCCTCGGAGACGATATGCCCAAGGTACTGGACCTGCTTCTGGAAGAGCTGACACTTCTTGGGGCTCAACTTCAGCTTGGCAGCCCGTAGTTTCATCAGGATCTCCTTCAGGTTGCTGTAGTGCTCCTCGAAGCTTCTTCCCAGAACGATGACGTCCTCTAGGTAGACCAGGCAAGTCTTCCAGTGTAGTCCCCTCAGAATGGACTCCATTAGCCTTTCGAAGGTCCCAGGGCCGTTGCACAGACCGAATGGCATGACGGTGAACTGCCAGAGCCCGCTGCCCACAGAGAACGCAGTTTTCTCGCGGTCCTTAGGGTGGACCTCCACCTGCCAGTAGCCACTCTTCAAATCCAAGGTGGAGAACCATCTTGACCCTGATATGGTGTCCAGGGTGTCGTCGATCCGGGGTAGAGGGTAGCTGTCCTTCTTCGTGACGTCATTCACCCGCCTGTAATCCACGCAGAACCTGGTGGAACCGTCCTTCTTCTTCAATAGCACGACCGGAGAACTCCAAGGATTATGTGATGGCTCGATCACTCCTTGCTCCTTCATCTCTTCTACCATCCGGTCGACTTCGGCTTGCTTGGCGAGCGGGACACGACGGAATGGGGCCCTAATCGGTGCGCTGCCCCCAACGTCGATTCAGTGCTAGACCAAGCTTGTCCTACCGAAGTCTTTTCTCCCCACGGAGAAGACATCCTGGAATTCGCGTAACAGGTCCTGAAGTTGGCGTGATTGCTCCTCGTCTAAATGGTCCTGGGATCCTTGGTACAGCTTCTGTAGTTCTTCTGGCAGGCGCGTCTTCTTCGGTTGTCCGTCTGCAGGTGTCCGTCCGTCGTGTCTGTTATGCGGGCAATCCAGGTAACGGGCTCGCAGACTCCTAGGTTGGTGTCCCGGTGAACCGTAATATCGTAGTCGTTCCGGTTTGACAGGTGGACGTACGGCCGAGGCGACGTGTTGATGAGAGTCTTGGCAATTAGCAATCCTTTTGTCTGGATGTCCTCATATTTTGGCTCGATGACAGCCGCCACTCCCTCAGCAGTTCCGTCGACAATTACGGCGGCGCTGGCCTCCATCCTGGCAGGAACGATGACGTCCTCTGCCTTACTCGTCGTGCGGTGACGGCCTCGTGTGCTGGTTGCAAAGCAAGTTCCTCTACTCCGAAGTGCAGAGCGCTGGTACTCAGGTCCAAGATGATGTTGTTCTGGTACAGGAAGTCCAGTCCGATGATCACTTCGTTTGATATGTCAGCCACACGCACTGGATGCTTCACCGCCCGTCGACCAATGAAGAACTCCAGTGATGCTTCGCCATTTACCGGTGCGGTCTCTCCGGTCGCGGTTATTAAGTGGAGGTTCCTTTGTGTGGGTTGCACTCTCCACTTCGGGATCACGGTGGGATTAACGATGGTCCTCGACGCTCCCGTGTCGATCAGCATCGGCCAGCTCACTCCGTTGATGACTCCGTCGACCATCAGGCTGCTATTATCCCTCCGTAACTGCGTCACACGAACTTGGACTGCCGGGGCTTGACGACTGTCACTAGCCAACCTTTGCCCCCAAGGCTGGCTAATACTCGTTTCCCTGAGTCGCGCGGTTTTCAGACGACTGATCTCCCGTCGGATAACCTCGGCGGCGGCGATCACCGCAGTCCTTGCTCAGGTGGCCTTTCTTACCACAGGTCCAGCAGGTCGGTAGTCCTCTTCCGGGCCGCCTCTCCGGTTGCCTTCCGGCTGTGTCGTTGCTGGTGGTGCCGCGACTATCGAAGAAACGGCTTAGCGCCTCCATTAATTCGTCGGCCAGGTGCTTGGTCTCGTTGGTTTTTACTGGATCGTCGACGTCCACTTGACGCACTCGCGCGTGCATTCTGGATGCCTGTTTTGCCGTCTCGAACTCAAGTACGTGGCTCAGCCCATCTGCCAGGATCTTATTGCGCGCGAGTCGCAGCGCCTGTTGAGTGTCCGAGTCCCGTAGCCCGTCGGTGAAGGTCTGCGTCGCTATCTGCTCCAGAAAGTCGGCCGGCGCTGTTGGGTAGGCGAGCCTTACGAGACGTGCGATGTCCATCTCGAACTCCTGCAGGGTTTCCGCGTTCTTTTGTACCCGGGTTCGGAGCTGCATCTGGTAGGCCTGCTGAAGATGGCTATCTCCATATCGGGACTCCATATGGGCGATTAGTGAAGCGTAGTCCTGGGATCCAGTCGGGATGGCCTGAAGGACATTAAGGGCGTCCCCTCTCAGCGCTACAATGAGAGCTGTAGCCTTTTCCGTGCTGTTCCAGTTGTTTATGGAACAGGCTGCCTCGAACTGACGTAAATAGGTGCTCCACGGGACCTTTCCGTCGAAGGTTAGGGGCGTCACTCTGCTCTGTCCCGTTCCTGATATTCCTGGTGTACCTGTGGGCGGGCGTCGGCGCAGCTCGGCAACTTCCTCTTGAAGAGCGTTGAATCTCGCTTCCATCCCCGTCGACGGGCGTTGGTTCAGCTCAGCAATTTCCTTTTGTAAAGCGTTGAATTTCTCCTCCACCCCCGTCAGTGGGCGTTGGCGCAGTTCGGCAACTTCCTCTTGTAAGGCGTCGAACTTCTTTTCTACTGCTGTGACTTCCTCACGTAGGCCCTGGCAGACGGTGTTGACTTCCTGACGCAGACCCTGTTCCAATTTCTTTTGACTTTCCTGTAATTTCGTCAGCAGACACTCTTCCAGATTTTTCTGGCCATCCATAAATTTGGCGGTTAGGTCCTCTGCTAGCTTATTCTGACCGTCTTCTAATTTGGAAGTTAGGTCCTCGGCTAAACTTTTCTGGCTGTCTTCCATCTTCTTCTGGCAGTCTTTCAGGTCCTTGGCTAATGAATCGGTCATTTCAGAAACAGCATAAGTCAAAAACAACAACAGATGCAGTGTGTTGCCAACGCGTAGTTCTAAACAGCTGCAGACCTGACTAATGCTGTTTCTGTAATGAACGCTAACTCTGACTAGCTGCCTATGTATGATAAACATGCCTGACTTACGTTGTTTGTGCACAGAACGATGCATAGAATACGAGAAGGTTACTAACTCGATTTTGCCAAGAAAATGACTTATGCTGTTTCTGAAATGACCGATTCAATTATTCTGGCCGTCCTCCATCTTGGATTCCATGCTACTTAACTTATCTAGTAATGCTGCCAATTGCGCTTCCATTTTAGATGTTTGTCTTGTAAAGGGCATGCACTCACAGGAAAATTAAAAACAAATGACCTGCTCGGGTTTTGAAACCAGGACCGTCAGGTGTTGTGCTTGTGTTTGAGTTCGTAATCCGGCTTCTGACACCAGTTGTTGCGTGCCACCCCCCTAGTGAAACTTTTGTTAACTGGATTACGGTGGGTTGAAGCACAACACAGATTGTTCCTTTACAGAAATAATTAACTTTATTGCGGCCAGAAAGATAAACTACTCATCAGCAAATACAAGGAATTAGAACCTTACTCCAGTTTCCTTAAGTCTCTTCCTTATGGAGAGCTCTTGCCCCCTTTCACTTGTCAACAAACCACATAAGTTAATCCGTGCTAATGAGTCCGGTGGCCTTGACAGAAACTACTTGCACCTCTCCCTTATGTACACAAACAACAGTTACTTACAATAACCTGCTACACGAGCTGGGAAACAATGTCACTGGATTTCGTAACTCGCACGGCACTCAGCCCCCAATACATCTGTCGCTCAGTGAAATCACACTCGCTCAAAACAAAGGCAGTCCCCTGTATGCTTCTCACTCCCTCGCTGTCAAGAGAATCGGCTTCACTAGAGGTTTCGCAAGTCACCACACTTCTGTCGCTCAGGATAAACGCTCGCACTAGCTCGTAAAACACACTTTCCTCAGAAACTCGGTCCCCTCACAGTTGAGGCCGCTTATATAGCAGGCTGGTGACTCAATTAATTCTAGAATCGTCCAGGACACACGGCTTCTCGAGATTTCCTTCACTGGCTGGGTCACGAATATTCTGGACCATCCCTTTCACTTCGCAGCCCGTTGCGTAACGCGCACGTAATGCACTGAGGCAGAGCACACACAGCCCGGGGCAGCTGTGACTCAACGCGGCGAGGCGACAAAACAAACTCACAGCCGTAACATTATTATTAAGAGGAATAGCACCCGAAAGGGCATATACAATATACCATATGTACATCAAACAATTCTTTGTTAATTTGAGATATGCTTTTGGTCCTTTTTAAACACAACATAATATGATACAGTATTTTCCACAGAGTGAACACAAGCAGTTTTCGATTGGTAGATGCAAATCCCTATTGCTACATAACTTGTGGTGAAAGCCATATATGGTTAGTAGCTGTGTCTTTAAATTCAACTGCAATTGTCTTCCAGGCCAAACTCATCACATCTGCTTTACTGTAATCTTTCAACTGTAATTCCATAAGCAAGGATACTTTTCAACACTATTAATGAAAGAAATTAAGAATGTTATATCTGCAACCTTGTTTGCAGCACTTTTATTCATGTTGACTACTTGAAATATCGTACGATACTGCGGCGAAGAGACTAGCAGAGCGTGTCGCTTAATACACATGTCTTTCGATAGATGTCGCAGTCGTACTGGTGTGCACCTGTTGGCTCATTTCCCAATAGTTTGCACGCGCACGGGCGATGTCTATCTTCTAAAACAATTATAGCGTACCGCGCTTGTCTTACAACATTTATGTCGTGTCGTACCGGTGTGCAGCCTGCCTTACACTGATCAATCTTATAAAGTCCAATACTTAGCCACAATTTACTTATTTATTCATTACTCTAAGTAGAAGCAGTAGATCACTTATCTTTAATCGTTGTAGTTGATCACAAGGTAATACTTTTCACTTCTGTCTCGGGACAGTCGGATGAGGAGCCGCAAAGATGCGCGCGCACCCGGCAGCGAGGAGTAGATAACTCGGTCGGGGTCCATGCACGGATGAGCCAGCTCGGTGTTCCTAGGCAAGACACCGCATAAACCTAGAAAAATTGCTGAGTTTTAAGATTCCCATTCCTTGTAATATATCCACATAGCAATATTTCTGCAAAGGACGGGATCAACGGCGAATTCAGCCGAGAGTTAGGCGCAGCCTGGAGCAATGAAATTCATGAGAAAACAGTCCAAGGGGATGAAATTGGGTGAAGAAGACGCCATAAGAGAAAAGGAAGGGAAACATACGGTTCTGGGGACTTTTAGACAGTGGGTGAAGAAGAGAAACATTCTAATGTTTTAAACTTGTTTTGGTGCACAATTCATTTTTTTGGACTTAACACCAACTATTCAGTAGAAAATATTAACCAATCTCAATAATATTTTTGTAGCTTGTGAAGATATCTATCTCCCATAATTCTGTGCTTCCATATAAGTTGAAATAGTTATCGTTTATTTTTAAATAATTTTTAACTTTAAATTTTGGAAATAAAAATTAATTTTGTGAAACAATTTTTTATTTCAGGAACTATTTCATATTTTTCCAAACCCATGCACAGAACTATTAGTCTGTGCAATGAGTACATAGTGTAAAAAGATTGTAAAGTTTCAGTAATTTTTAGTGGTAAATAACTTAGTTGGTATCAATTTTTTTTAAGGAAAAGACAATCTTTTAGTAATTTATGCTCATACTGATCAACTGAAAGGAATAATTTTTAACTTTTTGCGTTATGAAAGATGTTGTTCGTATGGAAAGAAAATTTGGTGCAGTTTGGATCACTGGGAGAAAAAAAAATTGGGGCAGCCTATAGTGTCCCCTTAAAGAACCTTCCACTAATTACACCTGTGTGAAGCTAAATTGTATAGGTTAGGAATGTAAACAACGCTCTTAGGTTTCTACGTTCGTTGCCAAGAGCCGACTGCGGTGGCGTCTAGTAGCTAAGTTCTGAACTAGGCCTAGTAGTCGTTGACGGTGGCGTTTGGCGGCAAAAGTAGGAACTATTTGAAAAATTCAAAGTTGCAGTCCTTACTTGAGTTAAAAAACAGATACACATTAATACAGCCATCACAATTAACACTGGTTATCAGACAGATTCTACACACACCCAAAGTACACGGGGCTACATGACCGCGTTGTCGCAGCCCCTAAACTGAGGAACCAACCAACCAAATACAGAACGTGTCATAGGCTAATATTATTATTCTGGGATAAATTTTGAAATATTTAAATAGTATCCGTCCATGGTTTTAAACAGTATTTAGGGAAAATAGAATTTTAAATGAGAGAAAACATGTTTACTATCGTCTTCGTAGATCATGTAGACAAAACTAGGTTGCAATATTGTTGTACGACGTGAGGAAGATATAATAAAATAATTAAAAAGAAGTAAAAATTTTCGCCCTTGGATAGCCTTGCACCCGGGATCTTCAAAACAACAAGCAAGCGCGATACCTCTTGCACAATTTTCCAACAAGCTTTATCGCATTTTGTTACACTCCTTAATAGTGCGTATGGTTAAATATCCAATTATTACAGTTAGATCTTAAATATTGATTGGAATGCATTCATTCTGTACCAGGCATATTTTTAAATGTACTTAAAGCAAGTTTCACGACCGCTTTGCGTTAATAATGCAAATCGACTGTAAATGTTACCCCGAATCGACAACCGTCCTCCATGTTTTATTTCTTACAACTTGGCGCACGAAATGCTAGCGTGTGATACACTTCAGTCATAAAAGCTGGTGTTCGACGAGGATGAACAGAATCATACAGGAATGAAAGACAAGTACGCAGGTGGGATAATTCTTGTAGGTAACAATCACACAATGAAACAGCGAGGAGCATTTCAAGTCGGCGCTGTTCAAATGCTCCTCGCTGCCGGGTGCGCGCGCATCCTTGCGGCTCCTCATCCGACTGTCCCGAGACAGAAGTATACTTTTCAGCTGTATGTTATCTTTCCCTGGCGCTTTCTTGTTAATTATGTGGAATTACTTGACGGTTACAAAGCGTTCAGTAAGGTTATGAAAAGCTATGAACAGTGCCGGACAATTTATGCATGTATATCTACTCCTATAGTTGAACGATATACATACATATCAAACGTTTTTGTAATATACATATTTCACGAACATAATATTCTATGGTCTTCGTCTTACTGCCAGTGTGGTAGCCATCTTGTTTTCATCATTGAATCTGAATAAATTCTGGTATTCATTCACCGCTTGTCTTCATAGAATGTATTGATATGAGTCGTTAGTTGGTGGCGAGTATATTCCGCTTATCTCTTCTATAAACGTGTTAATTTCTGTTCCGCCCCTTAAAACAACAATAACTAAGTAATACTTTCACTGCAAGTTTCTTTGATCTAATTATACTCATGTCACTGCTCATGTCCACATAAGTTACTCACAACGAAGGTCACAGGCTCTACAACTCAACTTTCTCTACTCGTTTGCAGCTATTAAATACACAACAAATCCTTGAATCCTAGTTCGAGTGGATTTTTGTTGCGAGTAACTTCAACATGTAAGGTTATCTATAGCTGGCGTAGTTTTGTAAACATAGGCTATAGGGTATAAATTATCGTGCTTGAAAACACACGGGTCCATTTTAAGAAGATTGATATAAAACAATGCATCTCTGCTGCTTACGAATTGCTTTCGACTTAAACGTACAAACACCATCAAGCACTACATTGCCTACGTCACAAAATGATTAGGTTTACGCGCCATGGCCTGTCTTTCTCGTTGGCCCTGTTGCCTGATAGTGTGACGTATGCTGCTATATGCTGGAGGTTCCCTTTAGGTTGAATTCTAGCTTGATTGGCTCGCTGCTTGGTGCAACGTGAACGTTCTCGCCTGCTGTGCTAATTGTTGTGAGATCGAATCCTGGCGCAATCAGTTGACATTTGAGGAGGCTTAAATACCAGGGATCCATGCCGCTAGATTTACTGGAACGTTAAAGATCACCTTCAGAGCTCTATTCCGGCAACCAGGCGTCACTAAAGCTGCAGAAGTTAAAAGGCACCTAAAACCAATAACACAGAGAGAGTCTAGATAGAGTCCAACCTTCACACGAAAGTTTGCTAGTTCCATACTAGCAGGTGGGCTCATACATGAACAAATCTGAGCAGAAATTTAATGTGACGAATTTCACGCAGTAGTGGAGTAGTGGCGCTTCTAACGCACTCCAAAACCCTCCTTGCCCCACTACTAAGCCTTAGTCATGTTAAATATTTCTCGAACGCGTGGTCCGATTTTGACAAATGAGGTATTGTTGGACTCGGGCTGACGTCCTCTTTGCTATGGACCACTCGTTATATTTTTCAAAATTTTTTTGAAAATTTTTGTTTTCGAAACTATGTGATAGTTTGAAAACCAAACAGGATAGAACGTTGTGCCATGGCTCAAACGAACAGTCTTTATGACCTTTATTTTTTGTAATAAAACTTTTTTATTTTTTATATTTTTTTGAAAACACTTTAATTTTGAAAATCCTATATTTTGGAAACTAGGAACTCTACAAAAAAAATTGTTTAACGTAAATCAATGGTCCCTACCCCCTCTACCCCCAAAATAAATTTCAAGTCTCTAGAATGAAAACCTGCAGTAGTGGGATGGTGGGGGAGCTGCTTCCAAAAGCAAGTGGTGAGCCCCTGCGACCTTGGAATGGAAGGAGCCATGCTAGGAGGGCGTGCTTGGATTCGTTTTTTTCGTCTCGTCGTGCTCTTTACGGGAATGTCGGTGTCGAAAATGTGAAAATCTGGAAACACAGTCTTTTTGGGGTAAAAACGTGATTTTAGACTTTTTGCTATATCTCACGAACCAATAACGCTAGAGGCGTGTTCGACAGGTCCAAGGACTCGGGGTAACGTCCTCTCTCCTATGGACCACTCGTTATAATTTTTAATAAAATTGGAAACTCGATTTTGGGGTAAACACATGTTTTTTGTGATTTTGCCGATATCTCACGAAGCAATAACGCTAGAGGCATGTACGATGGGTCCAAGGATTCGGGAAGACGTCCTCTTTGCTATGGACCACTCGTTGTAATTTTAAAAAAATTGGGAAACGCGATTTTGGGGTAAACACGTGTTTTTTTTATAATTTTTGCCGATATGTCACGAACCAATAACGCTAGAGACGTGTACGAGGTGTCCTAGCACTCGGGCTAATGCCCCCTTTCAAATGTGGTAGATATTTTTTTCGAAAAAATAATTCACAAAGGGCCTAACGCCATACATGTTGAAAAAAAAACCATTACCGTTACCTGTTTATAATGTTTATAAAGCGTGGTGGTTGAGAGAGACGATACGGCTGGGTGTGTGTGTGTTTCAACGAACCTGTCGCTGACCACGGTGGCTGTGTTCAATAGATCAATCGCTATTTCGACGGGTCGGTGTATGACAGAGCGAGGGTACGTTTTTTCACACTTTTTACCTTTAACGTGTAAACGGTGATGAGAACTTGGTTCTATGTTGGTCGAAGTGAGTACAGAAAACACACTTGCCGAGGAGCAGGAGGTGAATGTCATTTGAGCTTATGGGAAGGCGTTGATCTGACTTGACAACAGGTGACGCTTGAAGGTGAAATAATCTGACCATTGTGCTGGCAGGGAAGTGCGAAAGGCGTGCACACATGTGTGAAACCACAGGCACGCTAAACCAGTGACATCCTGTCTCGCTTCGTACGTGACAAAATGCAAGTCCATGTGAAATTTGATCTACCGCAGGTGTTCACCTGGGACGTTATCTGTCCACGTGCGCGATAACTGTTAACAAGTTACATCCTGTTTTGCTTCGTACGTGACAAAATGCAAGTTCATGTGAAATTTGATCCGGCACAGGTGTTCGCCTGAGACGTTAGCTGCCCACGTGCACGATAAGAGAATGTTCAAAGCGTGGGAAAAAAAAAGATTATACATGCAATGTGATATATAAAGACACGTCGCTGACATTTCCACTCGCACTTATGTGACTACTTTTGAACACGCTACAGCGTTGTGTGAAACACTTGGCCTTGTTTAACAGTTTTGGTGTTGGTGGAAAATACTTATTCTTGTTGTGAGGTAGGTATATATTTATTCATTTATACATTTATTGATTTATATATAAATACATGCAATTATTTATTGATTAGGTAATTAATGATTTTATTTATTTATTTGTTTGCAGATAACCGGCATACCTTACATGTCAGAGGGAGAAGAAACTATTGCACTTTTGAGCCCACTAGAAGGGAAGAGTAACAAGTCACTGCAAGTAAAGGTGAGATGATTTTTTTTAAACTAACTTGTTTCATTTTTTTTGTTTTATGTTTTATTTTATGAAATGTATGTATTAACCTGAATTTAGGTATTTATAGCGGTTTATTTTATTTATTTTTAGAAACTTGGAAAGAATAGCCTTACCGCCGTAGCAGTCGCTGAAAAAAAACAGAAACGCACTAAAGCGAAACCACTGCCAAAGAGTGAACTGTTTAAAACTCAGGTAAGTCCAACTTAAAAATGCTATTCCATTTTACCACTACTGAAAACTCGTAGACAAAAAAAAATTCATTACCTGTACATGACTGGGACAATGATTGCTTTCTTGATTAATGGCTATGTTGTTGTTGTTGACTGGGAAAAGTACAAGGCCATGTTGGATTTTCTAAAAATAAAATAATAAATTTAATTTATGGGTGGTTCCCTATGGACTCAACGAATATCCACAGGTTTGAACATGATAATGTGAACAAAATGACATGACATTCATTTTTGTTTATATATTGGTTAAAGGGAGGGTGGGGGAATGTAAATGACTGTAGCTTTATAAAAAAGAAAATAAGTACATGGGTTACTGTTTGTGCCAACATACAGTTTATTTTTAATGGTGTTTTGATATATTAATGCCAATTAACGTTAACGTTTTATTTACAAGTATTGATTGATTGATTGATTGAGTGATGGGTTATTTTGTTTGCTTTTAGGTGTCGTCATGTGCCATTAACGTAATGAACAGACAGTGAACAAGCATGCATTATGCTTTAAAGTACTCTGTGCAATGTTAATAACTTACAATAAGAAAACGTTTTATTATAACACATGGCGTTAGTACCAAATACAACAAGTGAGCAAGTTGGTTTACCACGTGGGTTAAATTTAAAATCAGAACATGATCGATGGTTAACATTTGAATCCTGGCCTGTAGGCTTTTTGTCGACGCATGAACTTGCAAAAGCCGTTTTTTTTTACTTGAACCGAGGAGATGTGGTGCGCTGTGTGTTTTGTCGTATTGAACTTTCACACTGGGAAGAAGGGGATGATCCCTTTAGAGACCATTTGCGATGGTCTCCTCACTGTCCTTACATGCTTGGAAAGCAAGTGGGTAACCTACCCGTGCATTCATTTTACCGAACCACAAGGCCTATGGCCGCTACTTACGTTGCTGAATCACAAATAAATAATAATAATGATGTATTACCAGCCAACGGTAGTGTCGATATATGTGGTCCATATGCCATAGACAGTGTTGAATTGGCGTGTGCTTTTGAAAAATTGGGAGTTTGCAAGACTAAAGCACTAGCACACCCAGAGTACAGCTCTGTTGAAAAACGTTTCGAATCTTATAAAAATGTTTGGCCATTAATATTAAAACACCTTACCAAACAGCTAAGTGAAGCTGGATTTTTTTATACTGGTGAAGGGGATAAAACAATATGTTTTTATTGTGGATTTGCTTTAAAGGATTGGCAAATGACTGATGACCCTTTTGTGCAACACGCTCGTTGGTTACCAAACTGTAAATACATGGTGTTGCTTAAAGGTCAGGAATTTGTGAACACTATTCGTAAAGAAAAAGTGATTGCAGCACAAGACATAAAAGTGCCTTTAGAGTTAGAGCACGTGGAGCAAATACATAAGGCTGAAAGAAAAGACTTGTCTCACGAACAGATACAAAAGTGTGACCAACAATTATGTAAAATTTGTTATCAAGATGAACTAGGTGTTGTATTTTTACCCTGTGGACACATGATAGCCTGTGTCAAGTGTGCATTAGAACTTAACACTTGTGCTATATGCAGAAAAGTAGTATCTGCAACAGTTAGGGCATTTCTTGCATAACTAGTATAATTTATTCGCCATGGATAGTGCAAAATCCCTAATTGCACAAT
Source organism: Meconema thalassinum (assembly GCA_946902985.2). Taxonomy (NCBI): domain Eukaryota; kingdom Metazoa; phylum Arthropoda; class Insecta; order Orthoptera; family Tettigoniidae; genus Meconema; species Meconema thalassinum. The sequence goes on along the minus strand of OX336390.1, from coordinate 834,352,319 downwards.
ATTATTAAAGCTGTTTTAGAGTGTAATAGATATGCTTTTGTTTTGTTTATAGACTACTACAATGAATGTTTTGAATGCTGTGGGACAATCATGTGGCTTAGAGACAAAGAAGCTCAGCGAATTGCCAATGCATATTCCATTCCGCATTATCAAGATTCGGAAATTGAAAACAGCATATGGTGATCGTGTACTTTGTGTATGTGAAAACTTTGAGACATTTCTGCCTATACGGTTTAATGATATGTCGGAGAGTGTTTTTGATGAAGTCAATAATGCTGTGCAACCTGTACACTTAATTTATGAAGGTTTTAAAAACAATAGGTGCATGGTTCGTTTTAATTAAATAAATAAATAATGTGAAATAATAATGGAAATTATAAGTAATGACAATATACTGAAAAAGAAAGAAAATATGTGCATAGAATAGTAATGTTTTAGTGTTTAGTGTTGTCTTTAAAAATATTATGATGAAACCAAAAAAAATGTATATAAAGTTTGTAAATAAATGCAAAATGATGTTACAATGCTGTTTTATTTTATACAAAGTTAGTATATTTAACATTGCAGAGTATACATGATTATGACAATAAATGCATACTGAATACAAGCCTTTCTCACATTACAATAGTCTGTTATAGTTTTAAACACAAGGCTTGTTGTAGATCATTTTATAGCAATGTCCCTTTAATGTTGTTTTCGAAAAGTGGGGAAGCCACAATGGTTGTATTGACATAAAAACCTTATGGTTATTACTATTTAGTCACTTTGATCCCCTTGCAGATCAACAGCAGATGACCTAGTTGTTCCACTCTTTAAAACGACAACAACAACACTACCTCTTGCATAGTTTGTGATGTTGATGGCTCTTGCGACGTGGAAGATGGATTAAAAATAACTTTGAGAACAGGGGTTAAACGTTGATCATTAAACAATGCACTATTTTGAGTAGCAATATGGTTTTCTTGATTTTTTGTCGACGGCAACTGTGTTTCATGCGGTACACTACATTGATGATCACTGACACTTAAAACCTCACTATTTTTACTTTTTAGGTCACCACGACAATGTTTGGAACGTTGCTTTGAACAACGCCAAATAACAGTTCCATTTTTATTGGTTCGTTTCACAATATATGAATATCCTTTATAGTATGCGTAAGGCTTACCATACCTAGTCACTGATACTTCCATATCAACTGTCGAGCATAGACTAAGCTCTAGTAAAGTCAACTTGGTAATAAGAATACTAGTTTAATGTGAGAGCAAATATGGATCCAAAGAGTTCAGGTAAAAGTGAAAGCAAATAAGCAAATATTAGAAACAAGAGTTGGGGTGAAAGTGGTCGCAAAGTGGTAGACCCATTACACAATAATTTCAGCACGACGAAGCTCTTGTTCAATTTCTTTGATTTCCCAATCGTGACCAGTATGGCCAGATTGACGTGAGGCATGCAACAACTGTAGCCGCTGGACGAGCTTATTGGGATTGTGCCAGTATACAAATTTAACAAATGGATTTTTAGGTGTAAACAAAGCATTACCATTATCATGATCATTATCATCATCGTCATTATCATCATCATGATCACCATTATCATCATGACCATCATCACTGTTACTATATAGTCCTTTTTGATCCTCTTGCAATACCACTTTATTTATAGTCTGAGTTGATTTTGACAGTGTTGAAGGTTTCTTGGACGTTGACAACTGTCCTAACATGACGTTTTGAGGACATGATAAGTCCTTTTGAACAAACACTGTACTATCTTTAGCCGCAATATCGTTTTCTTGAACTTGCTTTTTAGCATTTTGATAATTGTTTGTAAACAGTAAGCGTGGTTCGTTTCGAGCACTACATTGATGAACACTCACACTTAAAACCTTTCCATTTTTACTTTTCAGATTGCCTCGACATTTTGTTGACCTCTCTTTTGAGCATCGCCAGAATATTATTCCATTCACATTCTGGCGATTATAGTTATAGGAGTAGCCTTGATAGAGTGCACGTAGCCTACCTTTGTTGGTTGTAATAAGTTCCATAGTAGTAACTGACCTGTCAGTACGATGTTCACACTACAAAGGTTACAACTGTTTTGCTGATGGAGTGACCTACTATAAGCTTATATATTGGCTTATGTGTTGGCTTTTTGTGTTGGCTTTTCGTGTTGGCTTTTGTGTTGGCTTATGTGTTGGCTTTTTGTGTTGGCTTTTTGTGTTGGCTTTTCATGTTGGCTTTTCGTGTTGGCTTATGTGTTGGCTTTTTGTGTTGGCTTTTCGTGTTGGCTTTTGTGTTGGCTTATGTGTTGGCTTTTTGTGTTGGCTTTTTGTGTTGGCTTTTCATGTTGGCTTTTCGTGTTGGCTTATGTGTTGGCTTTTTGTGTTGGCTTTTTGTGTTGGCTTTTCGTGTTGGCTTTTGTGTTGGCTTATGTGTTGGCTTTTTGTGTTGGCTTTTTGTGTTGGCTTTTCATGTTGGCTTTTCGTGTTGGCTTTTCGTGTTGGCTTTTTGTGTTGGCTTTTCGTGTTGGCATTTCGTGTTGGCTTTTGTGTTGGCTTTTCGTGTTGGCTTTTTGTGTTGGCTTTTCGTGTTGGCATTTCGTGTTGGCTTTTCGTGTTGGCTTTTTTTGTATTGGCCTTTCGTGTTGGCTTTTTGTATTGGCTTTTCGTGTTGGCTTTTTGTGTTGGCTTTAGTATTGGCTTTTGTATTGGCTTATTTGACAAGTTATTTGTGTCAATGTATTTAGTGGATTTTTTCTTGGTGTTGGAAAGTAGTTGAAAGAGAGGGAATATTTAAAGACTTAACCTCAGCTCACTAACCTAACCTAACCTTTCAACTCTCAGATGTTAATTAAATTCTGTGCATTGTCGAGTTGGAGCCCAAGACCTCAGGGGTAAAAAAAACAATTATTTTTGACGACTTATTTTGGTAACTTATTTTAATGGCTAACCTAACTTTACCTAACCTAACCTAACCTAACCTAACCTCAGCTCACTTTGGATATTACTAGTAAGTGTTCATATCCTCTGCTAGGTAGCATGCTAGTAGTACAGGTAGTGCTCATATTTACCGCTAGATAGCGGAAACATACTTTGCATGTTGCATGTGACACTTGTGAAGTTTAACCACATGCAAGACGTGCTTGTATAAGTTCTCTATTTAAACTCAATATACAATTAACCACTAAATGTTCAGAACTAACATGTATAGCCATGTTTAGGGTATATAGGAGACCCTTAGCAAGAAAGGCTGTCTAACCCACGAGTGTACAGCCTTGTCATACGCAGTAAGCCCCTGTTGGCAGAAAACAACAACAACAACAATTTGAGAAAGCCAACAGGGGCTTACTGCGTATGACAAGGCTGTACACTCGTGGGTTAGACAGCCTTTCTTGCTAAGGGTCTCCTATATACCCTAAACATGGCTATACATGTTAGTTCTGAACATTTAGTGGTTAATTGTATATTGAGTTTAAATAGAGAACTTATACAAGCACGTCTTGCATGTGGTTAAACTTCACAAGTGTCACATGCAACATGCAAAGTATGTTTCCGCTATCTAGCGGTAAATATGAGCACTACCTGTACTACTAGCATGCTACCTAGCAGAGGATATGAACACTTACTAGTAATATCCAAAGTGAGCTGAGGTTAGGTTAGGTTAGGTTAGGTTAGGTAAAGTTAGGTTAGCCATTAAAATAAGTTACCAAAATAAGTCGTCAAAAATAATTGTTTTTTTTACCCCTGAGGTCTTGGGCTCCAACTCGACAATGCACAGAATTTAATTAACATCTGAGAGTTGAAAGGTTAGGTTAGGTTAGTGAGCTGAGGTTAAGTCTTTAAATATTCCCTCTCTTTCAACTACTTTCCAACACCAAGAAAAAATCCACTAAATACATTGACACAAATAACTTGTCAAATAAGCCAATACAAAAGCCAATACTAAAGCCAACACAAAAAGCCAACACGAAAAGCCAATACAAAAAGCCAACACGAAAGGCCAATACAAAAAAAGCCAACACGAAAAGCCAACACGAAATGCCAACACGAAAAGCCAACACAAAAAGCCAACACGAAAAGCCAACACAAAAGCCAACACGAAATGCCAACACGAAATGCCAACACAAAAAGCCAACACGAAAAGCCAACACGAAAAGCCAACATGAAAAGCCAACACAAAAAGCCAACACAAAAAGCCAACACGAAAAGCCAACACAAAAAGCCAACACAAAAAGCCAACACATAAGCCAACACGAAAAGCCAACATGAAAAGCCAACACAAAAAGCCAACACAAAAAGCCAACACATAAGCCAACACAAAAGCCAACACGAAAAGCCAACACAAAAAGCCAACACATAAGCCAACAGAAAAGCCAACACAAAAAGCCAACACAAAAAGCCAACACATAAGCCAACACAAAAGCCAACACGAAAAGCCAACACAAAAAGCCAACACATAAGCCAATATATAAGCTTATAGTAGGTCACTCCATCAGCAAAACAGTTGTAACCTTTGTAGTGTGAACATCGTACTGACAGGTCAGTTACTACTATGGAACTTATTACAACCAACAAAGGTAGGCTACGTGCACTCTATCAAGGCTACTCCTATAACTATAATCGCCAGAATGTGAATGGAATAATATTCTGGCGATGCTCAAAAGAGAGGTCAACAAAATGTCGAGGCAATCTGAAAAGTAAAAATGGAAAGGTTTTAAGTGTGAGTGTTCATCAATGTAGTGCTCGAAACGAACCACGCTTACTGTTTACAAACAATTATCAAAATGCTAAAAAGCAAGTTCAAGAAAACGATATTGCGGCTAAAGATAGTACAGTGTTTGTTCAAAAGGACTTATCATGTCCTCAAAACGTCATGTTAGGACAGTTGTCAACGTCCAAGAAACCTTCAACACTGTCAAAATCAACTCAGACTATAAATAAAGTGGTATTGCAAGAGGATCAAAAAGGACTATACAGTAACAGTGATGATGGTCATGATGATAATGGTGATCATGATGATGATAATGACGATGATGATAATGATCATGATAATGGTAATGCTTTGTTTACACCTAAAAATCCATTTGTTAAATTTGTATACTGGCACAATCCCAATAAGCTCGTCCAGCGGCTACAGTTGTTGCATGCCTCACGTCAATCTGGCCATACTGGTCACGATTGGGAAATCAAAGAAATTGAACAAGAGCTTCGTCGTGCTGAAATTATTGTGTAATGGGTCTACCACTTTGCGACCACTTTCACCCCAACTCTTGTTTCTAATATTTGCTTATTTGCTTTCACTTTTACCTGAACTCTTTGGATCCATATTTGCTCTCACATTAAACTAGTATTCTTATTACCAAGTTGACTTTACTAGAGCTTAGTCTATGCTCGACAGTTGATATGGAAGTATCAGTGACTAGGTATGGTAAGCCTTACGCATACTATAAAGGATATTCATATATTGTGAAACGAACCAATAAAAATGGAACTGTTATTTGGCGTTGTTCAAAGCAACGTTCCAAACATTGTCGTGGTGACCTAAAAAGTAAAAATAGTGAGGTTGTAAGTGTCAGTGATCATCAATGTAGTGTACCGCATGAAACACAGTTGCCGTCGACAAAAAATCAAGAAAACCATATTGCTACTCAAAATAGTGCATTGTTTAATGATCAACGTTTAACCCCTGTTCTCAAAGTTATTTTTAATCCATCTTCCACGTCGCAAGAGCCATCAACATCACAAACTATGCAAGAGGTAGTGTTGTTGTTGTCGTTTTAAAGAGTGGAACAACTAGGTCATCTGCTGTTGATCTGCAAGGGGATCAAAGTGACTAAATAGTAATAACCATAAGGTTTTTATGTCAATACAACCATTGTGGCTTCCCCACTTTTCGAAAACAACATTAAAGGGACATTGCTATAAAATGATCTACAACAAGCCTTGTGTTTAAAACTATAACAGACTACTGTAATGTGAGAAAGGCTTGTATTCAGTATGCATTTATTGTCATAATCATGTATACTCTGCAATGTTAAATATACTAACTTTGTATAAAATAAAACAGCATTGTAACATCATTTTGCATTTATTTACAAACTTTATATACATTTTTTTTGGTTTCATCATAATATTTTTAAAGACAACACTAAACACTAAAACATTACTATTCTATGCACATATTTTCTTTCTTTTTCAGTATATTGTCATTACTTATAATTTCCATTATTATTTCACATTATTTATTTATTTAATTAAAACGAACCATGCACCTATTGTTTTTAAAACCTTCATAAATTAAGTGTACAGGTTGCACAGCATTATTGACTTCATCAAAAACACTCTCCGACATATCATTAAACCGTATAGGCAGAAATGTCTCAAAGTTTTCACATACACAAAGTACACGATCACCATATGCTGTTTTCAATTTCCGAATCTTGATAATGCGGAATGGAATATGCATTGGCAATTCGCTGAGCTTCTTTGTCTCTAAGCCACATGATTGTCCCACAGCATTCAAAACATTCATTGTAGTAGTCTATAAACAAAACAAAAGCATATCTATTACACTCTAAAACAGCTTTAATAATATTGTGCAATTAGGGATTTTGCACTATCCATGGCGAATAAATTATACTAGTTATGCAAGAAATGCCCTAACTGTTGCAGATACTACTTTTCTGCATATAGCACAAGTGTTAAGTTCTAATGCACACTTGACACAGGCTATCATGTGTCCACAGGGTAAAAATACAACACCTAGTTCATCTTGATAACAAATTTTACATAATTGTTGGTCACACTTTTGTATCTGTTCGTGAGACAAGTCTTTTCTTTCAGCCTTATGTATTTGCTCCACGTGCTCTAACTCTAAAGGCACTTTTATGTCTTGTGCTGCAATCACTTTTTCTTTACGAATAGTGTTCACAAATTCCTGACCTTTAAGCAACACCATGTATTTACAGTTTGGTAACCAACGAGCGTGTTGCACAAAAGGGTCATCAGTCATTTGCCAATCCTTTAAAGCAAATCCACAATAAAAACATATTGTTTTATCCCCTTCACCAGTATAAAAAAATCCAGCTTCACTTAGCTGTTTGGTAAGGTGTTTTAATATTAATGGCCAAACATTTTTATAAGATTCGAAACGTTTTTCAACAGAGCTGTACTCTGGGTGTGCTAGTGCTTTAGTCTTGCAAACTCCCAATTTTTCAAAAGCACACGCCAATTCAACACTGTCTATGGCATATGGACCACATATATCGACACTACCGTTGGCTGGTAATACATCATTATTATTATTTATTTGTGATTCAGCAACGTAAGTAGCGGCCATAGGCCTTGTGGTTCGGTAAAATGAATGCACGGGTAGGTTACCCACTTGCTTTCCAAGCATGTAAGGACAGTGAGGAGACCATCGCAAATGGTCTCTAAAGGGATCATCCCCTTCTTCCCAGTGTGAAAGTTCAATACGACAAAACACACAGCGCACCACATCTCCTCGGTTCAAGTAAAAAAAAACGGCTTTTGCAAGTTCATGCGTCGACAAAAAGCCTACAGGCCAGGATTCAAATGTTAACCATCGATCATGTTCTGATTTTAAATTTCACCCACGTGGTAAACCAACTTGCTCACTTGTTGTATTTGGTACTAACGCCATGTGTTATAATAAAACGTTTTCTTATTGTAAGTTATTAACATTGCACAGAGTACTTTAAAGCATAATGCATGCTTGTTCACTGTCTGTTCATTACGTTAATGGCACATGACGACACCTAAAAGCAAACAAAATAACCCATCACTCAATCAATCAATCAATCAATCAATCAATACTTGTAAATAAAACGTTAACGTTAATTGGCATTAATATATCAAAACACCATTAAAAATAAACTGTATGTTGGCACAAACAGTAACCCATGTACTTATTTTCTTTTTTATAAAGCTACAGTCATTTACATTCCCCCACCCTCCCTTTAACCAATATATAAACAAAAATGAATGTCATGTCATTTTGTTCACATTATCATGTTCAAACCTGTGGATATTCGTTGAGTCCATAGGGAACCACCCATAAATTAAATTTATTATTTTATTTTTAGAAAATCCAACATGGCCTTGTACTTTTCCCAGTCAACAACAACAACATAGCCATTAATCAAGAAAGCAATCATTGTCCCAGTCATGTACAGGTAATGAATTTTTTTTTGTCTACGAGTTTTCAGTAGTGGTAAAATGGAATAGCATTTTTAAGTTGGACTTACCTGAGTTTTAAACAGTTCACTCTTTGGCAGTGGTTTCGCTTTAGTGCGTTTCTGTTTTTTTTCAGCGACTGCTACGGCGGTAAGGCTATTCTTTCCAAGTTTCTAAAAATAAATAAAATAAACCGCTATAAATACCTAAATTCAGGTTAATACATACATTTCATAAAATAAAACATAAAACAAAAAAAATGAAACAAGTTAGTTTAAAAAAAATCATCTCACCTTTACTTGCAGTGACTTGTTACTCTTCCCTTCTAGTGGGCTCAAAAGTGCAATAGTTTCTTCTCCCTCTGACATGTAAGGTATGCCGGTTATCTGCAAACAAATAAATAAATAAAATCATTAATTACCTAATCAATAAATAATTGCATGTATTTATATATAAATCAATAAATGTATAAATGAATAAATATATACCTACCTCACAACAAGAATAAGTATTTTCCACCAACACCAAAACTGTTAAACAAGGCCAAGTGTTTCACACAACGCTGTAGCGTGTTCAAAAGTAGTCACATAAGTGCGAGTGGAAATGTCAGCGACGTGTCTTTATATATCACATTGCATGTATAATCTTTTTTTTTCCCACGCTTTGAACATTCTCTTATCGTGCACGTGGGCAGCTAACGTCTCAGGCGAACACCTGTGCCGGATCAAATTTCACATGAACTTGCATTTTGTCACGTACGAAGCAAAACAGGATGTAACTTGTTAACAGTTATCGCGCACGTGGACAGATAACGTCCCAGGTGAACACCTGCGGTAGATCAAATTTCACATGGACTTGCATTTTGTCACGTACGAAGCGAGACAGGATGTCACTGGTTTAGCGTGCCTGTGGTTTCACACATGTGTGCACGCCTTTCGCACTTCCCTGCCAGCACAATGGTCAGATTATTTCACCTTCAAGCGTCACCTGTTGTCAAGTCAGATCAACGCCTTCCCATAAGCTCAAATGACATTCACCTCCTGCTCCTCGGCAAGTGTGTTTTCTGTACTCACTTCGACCAACATAGAACCAAGTTCTCATCACCGTTTACACGTTAAAGGTAAAAAGTGTGAAAAAACGTACCCTCGCTCTGTCATACACCGACCCGTCGAAATAGCGATTGATCTATTGAACACAGCCACCGTGGTCAGCGACAGGTTCGTTGAAACACACACACACCCAGCCGTATCGTCTCTCTCAACCACCACGCTTTATAAACATTATAAACAGGTAACGGTAATGGTTTTTTTTTCAACATGTATGGCGTTAGGCCCTTTGTGAATTATTTTTTCGAAAAAAATATCTACCACATTTGAAAGGGGGCGTTAGCCCGAGTGCTAGGACACCTCGTACACGTCTCTAGCGTTATTGGTTCGTGACATATCGGCAAAAATTATAAAAAAAACACGTGTTTACCCCAAAATCGCGTTTCCCAATTTTTTTAAAATTACAACGAGTGGTCCATAGCAAAGAGGACGTCTTCCCGAATCCTTGGACCCATCGTACATGCCTCTAGCGTTATTGCTTCGTGAGATATCGGCAAAATCACAAAAAACATGTGTTTACCCCAAAATCGAGTTTCCAATTTTATTAAAAATTATAACGAGTGGTCCATAGGAGAGAGGACGTTACCCCGAGTCCTTGGACCTGTCGAACACGCCTCTAGCGTTATTGGTTCGTGAGATATAGCAAAAAGTCTAAAATCACGTTTTTACCCCAAAAAGACTGTGTTTCCAGATTTTCACATTTTCGACACCGACATTCCCGTAAAGAGCACGACGAGACGAAAAAAACGAATCCAAGCACGCCCTCCTAGCATGGCTCCTTCCATTCCAAGGTCGCAGGGGCTCACCACTTGCTTTTGGAAGCAGCTCCCCCACCATCCCACTACTGCAGGTTTTCATTCTAGAGACTTGAAATTTATTTTGGGGGTAGAGGGGGTAGGGACCATTGATTTACGTTAAACAATTTTTTTTGTAGAGTTCCTAGTTTCCAAAATATAGGATTTTCAAAATTAAAGTGTTTTCAAAAAAATATAAAAAATAAAAAAGTTTTATTACAAAAAATAAAGGTCATAAAGACTGTTCGTTTGAGCCATGGCACAACGTTCTATCCTGTTTGGTTTTCAAACTATCACATAGTTTCGAAAACAAAAATTTTCAAAAAAATTTTGAAAAATATAACGAGTGGTCCATAGCAAAGAGGACGTCAGCCCGAGTCCAACAATACCTCATTTGTCAAAATCGGACCACGCGTTCGAGAAATATTTAACATGACTAAGGCTTAGTAGTGGGGCAAGGAGGGTTTTGGAGTGCGTTAGAAGCGCCACTACTCCACTACTTCACGCGAAGTTTATTGCTGTAGTACTGTACTCAACAATTCTATTTTGAACCCATTTGCATTTAGCGTAATTATAGATGAATTAACAACTGTTTCTGTGCCACTTAATTGTTCACCCGCCTGCATAGAGGTGAGTGTTAACAAGGGGATCATGTCTACTCGTCATCACCGGTTTCTTCCTGATTTGCGGTATAGGCAGGGCTTTACCAGAAATGAAAGTGACTGAAGTGGGAGTTCCAGATGACCAAGCGTTCCGCAACAATAGCATTTTTGGCGCGGACCGGACGAGGCTTGAGCCACGCATGTTAGAGTAGTATCCAGGCAGCGGTTTGCGCAGCAAAAGGAGGTCACATTGTTAATCTGAGGGTCGTGGGGTCGAGTCCCTATACGGAACTTTTGCCATCCCAAAGTTTGGTTGGTTGGTTCCTCAGTTTAGGGGCCGTGACAACGCGGTCATGTAGCCCCGTGTACTTTGGGTGTGTGTAGAATCTGTCTGATAACCGGTGTTAATTGTGATGGCTGTATTAGTATGTGTTATCTGTTTTTAATTCAAGTAATGACCGCAGACAGTCAATTTACAAGTACTTCCTAATTTTGCTACCGAACGCCGCCGTCATCGACAACTAGTTCTGAACTTGGTTACTAGATGCCAACGCAGTCGGATCCTGGCGTCAAACGTTGGAACCTAAGAGCTTTAGTAAAATCTAACCTATAATTTAGCTATACAAAAGTGTAATTAGTGGAAGGTTCTTTTACATGCCGTATTTCTATGACATGGGACCGCCGGCTTTATTTCCTCTCCGACGGAAGGAATTCTAAGGAATTTTCGTCGCTCTTAAGAAATTCGACGACTTCAGTCGGGTTTGAACCCGCAAACTTGGACATAGAAGCTCAACATGCTACCAACTTCGCCACCGAAGCCGCTCCATCCCAAACTTTCCTTTCCCTTTCCGTGTCAAGCCCTTTATACAAGTATTAATAAATATAGCATAGGCTATTGACCATTATTTCGGTTTATTTGCAGTGTACGTAACGTACAAAATAAAAACAAAACAAAAACGTTTCCGCCTGACCCGCGCCAAAATTGCTTTTTTTTCTAAACGCTTGGCCATCTGGAGCTGTAACTTCTGATACTTCCATTTCTTCCTAAGCCCTGCATATATGCTTACCATAAATTTAAGCTGCTTCTGTACCGAGGTTTGTAGCTTGCTGAACTGCTGTGACCAAGAACGCGGGTTCAAACCCGGCTGAAGTCGTCGGATTTTTTAAGAGCGTTGAAATCCCTCAGTATGCCTTCCTTCGGAGGGAAAGTAAAGCCGCCGGTCCCATGTCATAGATTTATGGCATGTAAAAGATCCTTCCACTAACTAAACTTGTGTAAAGCTAAATTTCTATGCTAGGTTTCGTTGTAACGCTTTATCAAAGTTCCAACGTTCCCTACTAGGTGTCAGTGACATCTGTTAGCGAAAGTTGGAACTACTTGATATTGAACGGGACTTGTAGCTCACCCCATGGGTGTCCGCTTGAAGCAGCTACAGCCTCTGGTGAGCCGAACATGTCCTCGGACACTCCCGGCACTAAACGTCATACGATAAATAAATTAAAATACATTTAAACGAAATCGGTGATGACGAGTAGGCATAGTCCCCTTGTCAGACACGACCTAAGACTGGAATGTGGAGCAGCACGTCCGGAAATCTGAGATACAAATCTCGGATTTGGCAGGGTCCAACGTAGTTTGTCCACATTTACATGCACGGAATATCTCCTTGTGGTAGAGTTAAACTTGGATAATTCGAACCTCAAGGGACCAGTAAAAAAAATCGAATTATCCAAAAATTCGAATTAAGAAAGTTCTTTGAAAAGGGTAGAGAAAATATATTGTATTACGTTTACATAATGATTTACGTTGAACAAAGCAGAATTACAGACAACGGTACTTTATAAAGATTGTATCGTGAATAACCTCAACAGTCTCAAATGAAAAATAAAACCAAAATGTACTATTCACCTATTTAACGACGGTAGTAATCCATTTAAGTCTCAGAGAAATCTACTGTTTTTCAAAATAATTTGAGATTCTTACCTGTTTCCTACAATTAAGTCTCTCAGCTATCACGAAAGAATCTAACCAATTGAAGGAACGGAAATCAGAACCACTTACGTCATTTCTACTTAAAAAGACCCGCCTAAGCTCTCAGATGTGGTTTGTTGCTTAGGCTGCACTCGGAACAGTTTCTTCGGGAACTGACCCAAATGACCCAACTGTTTGGCTTCCGATTGGCTTTTTACACATAAAAACTTCGAATTATCCAAAATATAATTCGAATTAACCACGATATTTTTGCTAGGGACCAAGAGAAAAATTCGAATTAAAGAATATTTCGAATTATAGAAGTTCGAATTAGCCACGTTCCACTGTATTTCAATCCTCATCTAGACTGTAGGGACTGGTGAAACCAACAGGCACTGTATTAAACTATTAGACTATGTTTTTCTGTCATGAACTAACGATTCACCTGCATATTTCAACCAAAACTGATATTCTACCGTTAGGAAAAAGGTTGATCGAATAACAAAAACAGCCTCAATCAGGCTATCACTACACAGGGTGATGAAGTGTGTCCAAAAAGGACGGAACAGATGTTGATAAACATTACAGTCTTACAACGGTATTATTGAACCAAAATTACACCGTCAAACTATTTACGGCCAGTAGCGAATAAATACAATGACCCAGAAAATACTTTTCAAACTTTGAATAGTCCAGTGAACAACTGCTTCTTCAACATTTGTATGTAATCTTAGAATATTGTCTTGTTTGTAACAAATCTACCACATTTAAAGGTGCGATCAGATCCCCTACACCGACAATGTTAATGAATTGCATTTTTGGCGCATTATGTATGAAAATATTGAACATATCAATACCAAATTTCAACGAATCGTACATTTGTGCGTCCTTAATTCACTGACCTTGAATGAAGAGGGCATCTGTTTTGTAAACTGAGGTACATTTATTTTTATATACGGCCTTTATTTGAAAATATTTTTTTATACAACACAGCATCAATTATAGCACTCAAAGTAAATCCATTGTAGATCAATATACTCTAATCACCTATACTATGCCAATAAACTCCGCAATGTTTACCTCTATTAGTCCGTGATATAAAATACTTTTATCAAGAAAAATCAACTTCTGAGGTTATTCAATTTAAAATACTTAGGCTATTATATGGAAACATGCATCTATGCACAGTATGTTACCAGATATCATATTATTTGTCTTGTTTACAATGGCTTCCCGGTATGTAAACAAATGCCAATCGCAATCAGTGCAGCCATGCATTAGATGTAATTTCAAAAAGAAGTTTCCAAGACCTTCTATATCACATAATTTATGATTTGTGAATATAAACCGTAACAAATGTTGAGCTAAGAAAAATTCTAATACTAATGCTTATTTATGTAAGAGTTTTTTACAAGGATGAGACTCCAGAATTCACAGAAAAGTGCAATAGAATGAAAAGAAGAATAATTTGAATTTGAAATAATTTGGGTTATATCACCTGCATGGGGGTAACTTGGCGCAGTCAGTAGAGGCGCTGAGCTTCTAACTGAAAGGGAGAGGTTCTGATCCCCACCAGGTAGTGGAATTTTGGAAACGCTAATAGCCCTGGGGTTCACTCATCCTACACCAGAAATGAGTACATGGGTAATTACTGGGAGCAAAGATGGCCGGGCATGGAGCTGACAACTCCATCCCATCTTGTGCCAATGTCACAAAGGGTGGAAGCCTCTACCTTCCACTACTATCAGGGCCTCCATGGCCTGTACGGAGTTGGCTTTTCTTTCTTTCTTTCTTTCTTTCTTTCTTTCTTTCTTCTTTTATATCACCAGCATAACAAGTAGTTCCATGACGAACTATACAGCCTATTTTCATATATCCTGCTCATGTTAATTGCCTCTATCAACATACAAAATTTCAGTTTAACTGCTGTAACAGATTCGTAGATATTGAGAACCGTCTAAATATTTCAGATGGTCGCCAGGTTGGATTTTTATTGTACTATTACATTAAGATTATTGTGTACGTGTGGTATTCAAACTTTAATCGCATGATTAGAACACAAGAAGCAAAAACGAGATTTTAAAATTACGCACAGCAGCCATCTTGTGATTATGCAAACAATTGAAATAAATTAGATGCCAGTGGATCAACATTTGTATAAGCATTTAACGTGCAACGTTTCACGGCACTCGGATAGTTAATTCGCGAGAAACGTCCATTTAAATATTTATACTTCGCGTCGCCGCCATGTTGTATTTGTGCTCACCAGGTTACTGAAAGTCCTATAGGTGGACACATGTTCATAGTCTCTATGAACATAAAAGAAATCAGTTTGGTTGCTGTAAAAGATTCATAGATATTGAGAACCGTAAAATATTTCGGAAGCTCGCCATTTAGGATTGTTATATGTATAGGCCATAGAGTTATCTACCATTCAAGGACAATTATTGCCTAGGTTCATTATTCAATCTTTCACTTCGATCGCATGATTACGACACAAGAAATAAAAACTTAATTTTAAAATTTCGCACAGCCGCCATCTTGAGGTTATGTAAACAATTGAATTAAATTAGATGACAGTGCATTACAATCTGCAAAGTCATTTACTGTACCACATTTCACTGCGCTCAGAGAGTTAAATCACGAGATAAGTCTATTAAAATATTTCAAATTCGCTTGGTCGCCATGTTCGTTTTGTACTTGACAGGTATATGAAATATACATAGGAAAACTTGTATCAGTACCCTTTATCACAGTACAAAATTTCAGGGTGATATCTGTAATAGTTTCGGAGATATAGAATGTCAGTGAAATATTTCGCACAACCGCCATTTTGAGGTTATGTAAACAATTGAACTAAATTAGACTCCAGTGCATTACAATGTGTATAAACATTTGCTGTACCAAGTTTCTTTACGTTTGGATAGTTAAATCGCGAGAAACGTCTATTTAAAAGTCTCAATTTCGCTTGACCGCCATGTTGGTTTTGTAGTCACCAGGTTTTAGAATGTCTCTTAGGTGAACTTCCAGTAGTGCCCTTTATCACCGTACACAATTTCAGGGCGATATCGGTAATAGTTTCGGTGATATTGAATGCTAGTGAAATATTTCGCACAGCTGCCATGTTGGATTGGTGAGACGTAAGAAAATTTGAAAGGCACGGTCGAGGTCGCCGGGAATAGTGCTATGAACTTACCGAGTTTCATCGAAATCGCTCCAGCCGTTTAGATTTTATTAGGGGGGGGGACACACACACACCTCTCTCACACACACACACGCACACACACGCACACACACACACGGACAAAAGGTGATCTCATAAGCCTATTTTTTTCAAAATTGAAAATAGGCTAAAAATAGTTATGGTTTATGATGATACCGCCTTGTCTTTTAGAACATGTGAAACATTAAAGGTCATCTATCCCTTTGATGTTTGTTTCAAATTGAGTTTTTTAAGAAAATCATATCTCATTATGACGAATAATGAAGGAAAATTCCATGCATTGAATTTTCAAGACCACATTGATAACAAAGTAAGTTTCCCAGGTATGAAAAGGAAAGGAAGATTGTAGTTTTACGTGACCGGGAATCTTGTGATTATGAGCCACGGGACCTCCTTTTTACGTGGAATCCGAACCACAGGACATGGCATTTCACTTCGAAAATCTCACATGCATTGACCGGGAATCGAACCCGGACCGCCTTGGTGAGAGGCATACAGTCCCAGGTATGAGGCGGTGTATTGTACAATGAGTACAAGCCATATAAGTGGAATGAAAACGTCTGAAAAATGTGTTACCTTACATCAATTTAGTGAGTTCTCTTGGTTCAACTGAATGATTGAAATGCCTCCTTGGTCAATTGAAAAATAAAGTGTCTGTTCAACCATCACGCAAGAACGAATTCATACGTATATTTTTAATGATGCTTGTTAATTATGCAGAAGAGGTTTTGGGCACATTTTATTCTGAAATTAAAAATTGAACCGTATACTATAAGGAAACAGTAAACAAAATTCTAATTACCTCTTTTCATATTGGGTTTAGGAGGAAATATTGAAAATGCCAGTAACAAACTAGAATTAAAATTTAATTGACAGTAAGTTATATTCAATGTAAACGCTGCTATAGAAAGATGATTGTAGAACTTATCTGATACAGAATAAGCTCAAAACTACCCCACGAGATGTCAACTGCTGCCTGTCTGAGTTTCGTTGGACTGTTCAGCTCACAAATCCATAAACAAAGGATCTGCACTGCTAGTACTAAACACACAAACAAACAAACAAACAAACAAACAAACAAGCAAACACACATATGCAGAAATAAGGGTATTTCCAGTTGCTACTAAATAATACGTCAATGGGTGGAGGACATCCCCATATAAAACTGCGGACAACCATGCCTAGGTTATTTCCAGGTAGTATTCTCAAGAGTTGTAGTTGTTTCATGTGAGGGTCTTGACCATCGTAGTCATTTAACCCTGTGTATTTAGGTATTTTTTCTGATAACCTGTATTATTGCGATGGCTATATTATTGTGATGTATTTGTATTTAGATGATTATTGGGAAGGAGGCGGCCGTGACATTAAGTTAGGAACCAACCCTGTGTTTGTCTGGAGTAGAAGTGGGAAACCACGGAAAACCACTTCCAAAATAGCTGAGGTGTGAATCGATCCCCCTCTTCTCAGTTTTGCCCCACGAGGCTGAGTGTACCCCGTTCCAGCCCTCAGACCAGAATTCAATTTCTTGACAGAGCCGGGAATCACACCCGGACCTCCAAGGTGAGAGCCAAGAATGCTAGCCACTACACCACGAGGTGGTTTTACTCTTAAGGAAAAGGGAGTTATTTTAACATGCGATCATTTAGAACTTGCACAGCGCTTGCGCAAGTGGAAGTAGTTTGTTTGTTGACGTTCAGTCGTATTAGGGACTTGGGACACCTTGATCATCATCCCAGTATACATGGATATCAGTTGAACTTGTCTGATAACCTGTGTTTCTGTGATGACTGTAGTAGTGTTTATAGCTATAATAAAATTATAATTATGAAATTATTAAATTATTGAATTATTAAAAAATTAGTAAATCATTGAATTATTTAATTATTTGATTTTTAAATTACTAAATGTCGCCTCCGTAGCGTAGCGGTCAGCATAGTTAGCTGCCGCCCCGGAGGTCCTGGGTTCGATTCCCGGCTCCGCCACGAAATTTGAAAAGTGGTATGAGGACTGAACGGGGTCTACTCAGCCTCGGGTGTTCCAAATGAGTAGAGGGGGTCCGATTCCCACCTCAGCCATCCTCGAAGTGGTTTTCCGTGGTTTCCCACTTCGTCTTCGGGCAAATGCCGGGATGGTACCTTCTTCAAGGCCACGGCCGCCTCCTTTCCTCTTCCTTGCCTATCCATCCTCATCATCCATTACCTTCCCTCATGAGGCCCCTGTTCGCTTTGCAGGTGAGGCCGCCTGGGCGAGGTGCCAATCACACCTCACCAGTTGTATTCACTCCGATTAGATGTTCCCAGCTCTAGGACACTGCCCGTCGAGGCGGTAGTGGTGAGTTCCCTCGCTGAGTCCGTGGGTTCCACCAACCGGGAGGGTAAACGACTAAGAAAAAGAGAGAAAAGAAGAATTACTAAATTATTAAATAATTGAATTAATACATTATTTGATGTTTAATTATTTAATTATTGAATTATCGAATTTTTAAATAATTAAATTGTTAAATTGTTAAATAATTAAATTATGTAATTATAATAATTATTAATGTTGGAGATTGGGTGATAACTCTGGGTCTTTAAACAGGTATTATGCCGTCATTTGCCTAGAGGGAGTGTGGGAAATCCCAGGAAAACATACACACTCAGGGTAGCTGCTGTAATCGCCAAGATTCGAACTTCCAATCTCCGACCTTGCTGCATGAAGAGCAATTTAACGCGCACGGCTGCGCCACGTGGTGAGATTATTTTTGTCGCCGTTGTGGTGTTGAAATTGATCTGTATTTTAGTTATGAAATTCGGATTGCTGCCCCGAGTTTTGAACTATTTTACGATCCCAGAGGTTGTCTGGAGAGATTGATGAATAGCATACACCAAGGATGACCAATCATGACGCAAGATTTTCACTTTGGATTTTCAAATGTGCACTTCTCATTCTCTGTCGCGGTGCGTGGTCCTGACCGCGATCTACAGAGGTGAGTGAACAAACAATTGATATACAACAGTAATCCATTATTCACGAACATAAAAGCTAAATGCAAATGGTTTCAAAGCAGAATTGCTGAGTGCAGGTTTTCAGCCTCTATAGAGAGTATTCTCTATTTAGATACTGCCGCGAGCAATAAACTTCACGCAAAATTAATCGAAATGTGGTTTCGCTGAGGTTGTACATGTATGAGGTCATACAACTGCTAGTGGCAGTTCTTTTTTATGGTGGTTGGAACTGAACAAAAGTACAAATTAAAGGGGACTTCCCTTATAAACTAACAGCCGCAGTTCTTATTGTAATTATAAGTAATTAATTAATAATAGCGGGCCTGTGAGGGAACTCTCGCATAATGGGTTGTGTGCGCCCCAAGTGTACAGACTACCCGCCCGGCACTGGTACCAAACGGGCTTTACGCGACACAGTTCTTTAAGGGGCTATCGTCTTGTTAATTTGTTTAAAAGCTCTTTATAAACAAATAATATTTTTCCGTAGACTTAAGAAATGCAAGATTTTCCCTGTACTATTGAGACGATTTGGAAAATTTTGATTCTAACTCCCTCTGGTTTAGGAGCTTGAGTTTTGTGAAACATACACCTTATCGTATAAGGTTGGTTGGTTCTTATGTTTAGGAGCTGCGACAACGCGATCATGTAGCCCCGTGTACTTTGGGTGTGTGTAGAATCTGTCTGATAACCGGTGTTAATTGTGATGACTGTATTAGTATGTGTTATCTGTTTTTTAATTTAAGTACGGCAACTTAGAATTCTTCAAATAGTTCCTACTTTTGCCGCCAAGCGCCACCGTCAACGACTAGTAGGCCAAGTTCAGAACTTAGCTACCAGACGCCACCGCAGTCGGCTCTTGGCAACGAACGTAGAAACTTAAGAGCGTTGTTTACATTCTTAACCTATCCAATTTAGCTTCACACAGGTGCAATTAGTGGAATGTTTTTTAACATGCCATAAATCTATGACATGGGACCGCTGGCTTTACTTCCCTTCCGAAGGAAGGCATACTGAGGGATTTTAACGCTCTTAAAAAATCCGACGGCTTCGGCCGGGTTTGAACCCACTATCTTGGGCAAAGAAGTTCAGCAGGCTACCGACTACGCCACCGAAGCCGCCCCTATCGCATTATATAAAAAGATTATTTACTTTATGTCTAACTTACACTTATCCACATTAAATGGCACACCGTTTAAGAGATTATATACTTATCATGATAATAAGAATACAAACAATAAGCAATAACAATAATAATAATATTAATTTGAAAAAGACCTTCTGGAAATAGGCATCTCAAGTGATAGACCCTATGGTACTGGACGGATCTAAATTCAGGGAGCTAATTGACAATCATACGTTTTCAGACCACCCAAACATTACATCCAAATGAACTTGGATCGAGGAGCGCAAAAAGAGCAAATGAGTTTTTGGGAACAAGAAGCAACATCAGCTAGATAGGTTCAATCGCGCTCCATAGACGGGCAAGAATGTTAAAAAAAACACGTTAAAAAATAGCAATTCTGACGATTATAAACAAACATCATTACATAATACGACTTAAACAAATAATAAAAATATTATTAATAATAATAATCATACTCATAATAATAATAATTATTATACTCTAGTAAAAACGTTCTACAATATAACCCTGGTACAATGATACGTCCTATCATTAGTCATAAGTCACACAAGACTGTCAAAAGTCAGCAGTATTCAGCAAGTAATCTCGTTAATCAGCCTTAAATCTGTTTACATTTTTTAAGTTTCTGATGTCTTCAGGAGTGGAATTCCATAGTCGGCACCCAGTCATGACAAAGAATGGCTGTACATAATCGAAAGTTTGATATAATTGACGAGGCTGGTTTCTGATCGAGTGTTTCCAGTTATCATTAAAGATTTATTGTGGAAAGAAACCAAATTTGCAAATGCCAGTGCTCATAAAGATAACTTTGATTTCTTAAGGAAGAAGATTCAGAGTCTTGTGGAGGATATAAATGTCAAATTTATCTTTTATGAAGAATCAATTACAGAATTATTTGAAAACAATTTATAGAACTTCGACGTTAATATTAGCAGTGAAATTTCCGAAAGGGAATTTCCCTTTCCTGGAGGATAGTAGTTCATTTGTTTTGGGGGCACAAGGGGAGCGATGTGTGTAGGTATATTTGTGTGAGTAATGTTCGGACTGAGATGATGTTCCTAGCTGAGTGAAAAAGTGAACCAATTTATGTGTTGGAACATAATATGTCCAATAATCCTGACCGCAGTATCAGCCAGAATTATCCTCCCCTAAAGCCCTCGCTTAATGTGGATGTATAAATCAGTAGGTTTCGACTGCAGCAACAAATCAGTATTGATCGCTTATTGAAGGACTGGGCGGGACTTCGCGTTAAAACTATTGGGCGCACTGTTCTCTTCAATCACAAATGTCCCCTAAACTTGACTCCAATCAATTAGTTAAGCTACCTGTCTGTACTTTGCTGGGTTAATCAGACAAAAGCATGCGGGGTGGCATTGTATCGCCGTCCTATCAACACACAATGTGAGAGGGACCAGGGAGGGGTGAATTATGTTGCAATTACCTGCACACTAGCGCCCCTTCCGGCAGTAAATCACAGCTCTCTGGCTGTGCATGTGCACTTCATGCCAGTGCCAACACCATACTTACTTCGCATCATAGAGCAAGTGCTTCCGGTGACGTCACATACAAGCACGTAACCCCCTGCATGCCATCGTGCGAGCCTGTCAACACCGCAAGTGTTAATCGCGTTCACTGTAATTCCTTCATGTCAAAACATGTCCGGTAGTTCTAATAATAACTAAAATAACTTTCATTTCTTACATAAATCTCGTAAAACTTAATTTTTATAATTTTTAAATGGTTTATTTCTCTGGAAAATGCAGCGCCAATATCTGGCATATACGCCCAAGCCCAATTATTTCTCATGCTGGCCTGTTCATCTCTTGATGAATGCAGTACATTTGCATTTGTCTGTTGGCACAGGCTAGAGTAAAATGTGACTTTTCACCGATGTCTCAGTCTCACTCAAGGCTGTGATTATATGAAAGCTACTGAGGTACGAGTGGTGCTTAGTAATGACATTCAGGGTACAGTCAGTGCCTGTGGATGCTGTGAAAGGTTGTATTCATAGGGTTAGTACTGCTGCTCTGACTCAGTGAGGAAAGCAATGGCAAATTATCTCACTCCTCATCTTGCCTAGTATGCCTCAATATAGCGCTACCTTGGGTAGCGGTACTTTTTGGGGATCCAACCAGCCTTCGGACTGACTACCTAACAGACAGATATGTGATTCAAATTGGATATGGACAATGTGGCAGCTGTGTTTAATATTCAGCATGATAGCCTAGTGGCTTGGGAAATATCTTTTTGCAGTTATGAGTAATTACGTAATTAAACTACTGGCTCCTTGACGAACTAAATAGTGTACTTTTCTTAATATTTAAGATTCATACCAATGATTGACTTATAGAATAATGAAGAAATTAACTTGGTACTACTGGCATTTATGATTTGTTCAAAATATACCTGAAATATTGAAGCCAAATGGAGCGCTACACTTTGCATTAAATAGTTTTTTTTTCAATCGATTGGTAGGTCTGCTGCCTCTGAGAATACGCAATATCATATCACATACGGCATACACACAATATATAAAATTTGTTAGTTATCCATTAATTTTAAGGAAGTACCATGCAATTGAACATTGAACCTATCAGAACGGATAGAATTATGTTGGCAACACTGTCCCTTTATCGGTTGCCCGAAATAAATTATTATTATATTATTATTATTATTATTATTATTATTACTAATTCATTTTTGTGGCTTGTGGCATTTTGGTGTTCAAACCCGTTTACTTGGGTGTGTGTTGAATTTGTCTGATAAGCTGTGTTTCTGTTGTGACTGCAGCAGTGCGTGTAACTGTAATTATTAGGGTCGGGAATGGCGTAGGAGCCCGGATCCTAAAATAAGGTGCTATATTGGCATTTGTCTGGAGGACATGTGAAAAACCCGGAGAAAAACACACTCAAGATTTCTGCTGTCCGCGGCGGGTTCCCTAACTCCGATCTCATTTATGATACTATTGTCGATGGAAATTTAAGTAGCCGTTCGGAAGTAATAAGTAGCTGCACATAAACATACGTGCATACGTTCAAATATTCATAAAATACGTACATTGCCATCAAATATATCTACATACATACTGTACATACTGTACATATTGTCCTCCCAATTCAATTCGTTAGTTAGTTATTGTTGTTTTAAGGGGTGGAACTGCCAGGTCATCTGCCCCTCCAATTCAATTAGAGTTGTTTGAGTCTTCAGTCTATTGACTGGTTTGATGCAGCCCTCCATGCCTCCATGTCCTGAACTAATCGTTTCATCTCTACATAGCTACCACACCCTACATCTGAGGCAATCTGTTTGACATATTCTAACCTTTGTCTACCCCTACAGTTCTTGCCCTCGACCCTTCCTTCCATAGCTAAGCTTGCTATCCCTGAGTGTCTTAGTATGTGACCTACCAACCTATCTCTTCTCTTCATTAGCAGTCGCCAGAAACATCTCCCCTCTCGTCTTAATACCTCTTAGTTTTTAACCCTATCTACCCATCTGATCTTCATCATTCTCCTGTAACACCACATTTCAAATGCTTCAATTCTCCTCTTTTCTGCTGCACCAATAGTCCAAGTTTCACTTCCATAGAGCGCCACGCTCCAGACAAAGGCTTTCAAAAATGACTTCCCAATACCTAAATCTACAGTATATTCGATGACAACAAATTCCTTTTCTGTAGAAATGCCTGCCTTACCTGAGTTAACCTACTTTTTATATCCTCTTTGCTTGGTCCATCACTGGTTATTTTGTTTCCTAAGTAACAGAAGTCTCCTACATCCTTTAGTTTTTCACCTGCCAATTTTATGTCCATAGAGGTTTCTGATTTATTTCGGCTGCATTCCAGTATTTTTGTTTTGCATTTATTAATTTTCATCAATTAGAGTAATAATACATTTTGTACGCTTTTAAGATTAGAAAAGTGCACTAATATTAATTATTCATACAAGAGAAAAACCTAAATGACGGATATTCTTACACAAATATAGTGACATAATTATCATCATCATCATCATCATCATAATTTCCCCTTATCCAGCTCCTGCCGGGTCGGGGTATTTATGTCACTTCTCCACCTTCATCTTTCTTTCCACCATTCCTCTTCCACGATCATTTCCTAGTCGAAATTTATTTTTCTTATGCTGTTCTTCACTGAATCAATCCAATTATGTGATATATTACCATATTACAAGTCCCAGTGCAAACTACGCTACCCCAGATCCAAATAATGACATCCACACACACTACTACAGTCATCACAGAAACACAACACACACCCAAATGCACGGGGATACAGACCAAAAATGTCCCAAACCTCTAATAAGAATTGACAGCAACAATATGGAATCTTAGAAGCAATAATTTCTCGGTAAGATGTTAGAATTAGTTCCAATAATTGTGTTAGTGATAGTATGTGGGTTTTTGAATATTTTTAAACAAAAAAGCTTATTGATATGTTATTCCTAGCGACCAAATTATCTAATATAACTGTATCTTCTTTACAGGTAAGACATTCTTCTCGCGTGCGTTTTCTCTGGAGTTCATTTGTAAGTAAGTAAATAAATTAACTACTTTCCCATGTTTGGTAAATGGAACAATATTAAACGCATGAGTGTAACAACCATTTTCCAGGATTAGAGAAATATAGTTGCTTCCTGGTATAAAGAGTTGATCTAAACATTGTTGCCAATAACTTAGCCTAGCGGGTGCTAGAAACATTATACAAATTGTGCCAGAACTGATTTCGCAAATGCCATCCATTGTGGCTAGTAGTGAGGTTTCTGTTTCTGAAGAAGCTGTCAGGTATGTAAAAGAGTTTGAGTTTTTCTGCTTGTAGAAACAAACCGTCAATAATTATCTACTAGCATTACCCGTCGCGGCTTCGCCCGCAAATATTCTAGTTGTAAAGAGTACACTTAGCTAAATCTCAATCATGAATGCTATGACTGATTTATCCTTGGTATAAATAATCAGACTTTATCAATTCAGCTGCTGGTGCAGTGGTTAGGGGTTTGTCATTCCTTCATAGGTATATCAGAGCGAAGTTAGTTTTCTGGGTGTAACACAGACACAGTTAATTTAAGGACCTTTAAATGTGGTTTTCGGAGACCCTTTCTATTCGGGTGAAAAAGAGCTTTCGTACCACACTAACACGTGAAAATTGCATGAAAAAATTCTAGAATGCCCCTTGACCCCCTTAAGCGCATTTTTAGCCTATTTTCAATTTTGAAAAAAATAGGCTTATGAGATCACCTTTTGTCCGTGTGTGTGTGCGTGTGTGTGTGTGTGTGTGTGTGAGGTGTGTGTGTGTGTCCCGCTAATAACATCTAAACGGCTGGAGCGATTTCAATGAAACTCGGTAAGTTCATAGCACTATTCCCGGCGACCTCGACCGTGCCCTTCAAATTTTGTTACGTCTCACCAATTCAACATGGCGGCTGTGCGAAATATTTCACTAGCATTCAATATCTCCGAAACCATTACCGATATCCCCCTGAAATTGTGTACGGTGATAAAGGGCACTACTATAAGTTCACCTATGAGACTTTCAAAAACCTGGTGACTACAAAACCAACATGGCGGTAAAGCGAACTTGAGACTTTTAAATAGACTTTTCTCGCGATTTAACTATCCAAACGTAATGAAATTTGGTACAGCAAATGTTTAAAAACATTGTAATGCACTGGAGTCTAATTTACTTCAACTGTTTACATAACCTCAAAATGGCGGCTGTGCGAAATATTTCACTGACATTCTATATCTCCGAAATTATTACAGATATCACCCTGCAATTTTGTACGGTGATAAAGGGTACTGATACAAGTTAACCTATGTATATTTCATAAACCTGTTAAGTACGAAACGAACATGGCGACCGAGCGAATTTGAAATATTTTAATAGACTTTTCTCGTGATTTAACTCTCTGAGCGCAGTGAAATGTGGTACAGTAAATGATTTTGCAGATTGTAATGCACTGCCATCTAATTTAATTCAATTGTTTACATAACCTCAAGATGGCGGCTGTGCGAAATTTTTAAATTAAGTTTTTATTTCTTGTGTCGTAATCATGCGATCGAAGTGAAAGTTTGAATAATGAACCTAGGCAAGAATTGTCCTTGAATGGTACATAACTCTATGGCCTATGCATATAACAATCCTAAATGGCGAGCTTCCGATATATTTAGATGTTTCTCAATAACTATGAATCTTTTACAGCAACCAAATTGATTTTTTTTATGTTCATAGAGACTATGAACATATGTTCACCTATAGGACTTCAGTAACCTGGTGAGCACAACTCCAACATGGCGGCGACGCGAAGTATTAATATTTAAGTGAACGTTTCTCGCGAATTAACTACCCGAGTGCCGTGAAACGTTGCACGTTAAATGCTTATACAAATGCTGATCCACTGGCATCTAATTTATTTCAATTGTTTGCATAATCACAAGATGGCTGCTGTGCGTAATTTTAAAATCTCGTTTTTACTTCTTGTGTTCTAATCATGCGATTGAAGTTTGAATACCACACGTACACAATAATATTAATGTAATAGTACAAAAATAAAAATCCATCCTGGCGACAATCTGAAATATTTAGACGGTTCTCAATATCTACGAATCTGTTATAGCAATTAAACTGAAATGTTGTATGTTGAGAGTGGCAATTAACATGAGTAGGATATATGAAAATAGGCTGTATAGTTCTTCACGGAACTACTTGTTCTGCTTGTATTGATGAATTTTACAGCTTAACTTGGTCCAGTGATAACCTTATAACAGTCTGGAAGCTTTCACAGTACCGGTAATGTAATAATTGGAATCGCAAAGCGTCTTACAGAAATAGATGGACCTGTAAGATTCTGTTACCTTAGTTACCGTGTTGCATTCTTTCATTCTTTCATTGTAAATATACAGGTTTTACGGTATTTATTTAATTGAGAGGTATTTGAAGAGTAAGTGAGTGCGTTTCGCTTACGCATTGGGTTATGCTGAACCTGCAGGTACCCCATATGTGTAGGTTGGTGTTAATGGGACCTTATTTTCGGTACAAAATTGGAATGGGACCTTAGCAGAATAATATAGGGAGGGATACTACTTTTCAAGATATTTTGTTATATTAGGCTATACATCCACGCAGATCACCCTGTATATACAGCATTATTTACCTGTGGGTTTATGAGACAGTGAAGGTCCAATATACCAATTTCTACAGCGGTTGGTTCATTAAAAGAAGAATTAGGTGATTTCTATTTAGGAATTGATATTTCGCCTGCTGTTCCCACGGTTGCAGGATTGAATCCTGGCACAGTCAGCTGGCATTTGAGGGTGCGCAAATGTGAGGGAGCCGTGTCAGTAAATTTACTGGCACGTTTAAGATCCCCTTTGGAGCAAAATTCCGGCACCTTGGCGTCTCTAAAGCCTCAGTATTTAAAAGGGATGTAAAACAATTATTATTATTATTATTATTATTATTATTATTATTATTATTATTATTATTATTAACACCAGTCGAAATTCCAAAGGTGTGACATTTGACGGAATGGTTAATAGTAGGTTCTTACCATTTTTAGCCTATTTTCAATTTTGAAAAAATAGGCTTATGAGATCACCTTTTGTCCGTGTGTGTGTGTGTCCCCCTAATAAAATCTAAACGGCTGGAGCGGTTTCAATGAAACTCGGTAAGTTCATAGCACTATTCCGGACGACCTCGACCGTACCCTCCAAATTTTGTTACGTCTCACCAATCCAACATGGCGGCTGTGCGAAATATTTCACCAGCATTCAATATCTCCGAAACTATTCCCGATATCACCCTGGATTTTTTTACGGTGATAAAGAGAACTACCAGATGTACACCTATGTAACTTTTGAAAAACTAATAACTACAAAACCAACATGGCGGCCAAACGAATTTGCGACTTTTAAATAGACGTTTCTCGCGATTTAACCAACCAAACGCAATAAAACTTGGTACAGTATATGTTTATACACATTATAATGCACCGACATCTAACATCGTTCAATTGTTTACATAACCACAAAATGGCGGATGTGCGAAATATTTCACCGGCATTCTATATCTCTGAAACTATTAGCGTTATCACCCTGAAATTTTGTACGGAGATAAAGGGCACTACTAGAAGTTCATCTATAAGACTTTCAAAAACCGGTTAACTACAAACCGAACATGGCGGCACAGCGAATTTGAAAATTTTAAATAGACCTTTCTCGCGATTTAATATTCCAAACGCAATGAAATCTGGTACAGGAAATGTTTATACACATTTTAATGCACTGGTATCTAATTTAGTTCAATTGTTTACATAACCTCAAGATGGCGGCTGTGCGAATTTTAAAATTAAGTTTTTATTTCTTGTGTCGTAATCATGCGATCGATGTGAAAGTTTGAATAATGAACCTACGCAATAATTTTCCTTTAATGGTACATGCCTTTATGGCCTTTACATTTAACAATCCAACATGGTGACCATCCGAAATATTTAGACGGCTCTGAATATCTACGAATCTATTATAGCAATTAAATTGATATTTTTTATGTTCATAGGGGCTATGAACTTAAGTTCACCTAAAGGATTTTAAATAATCTGGTGATCACAAATCCAACATGGCGGCGACGCGAATTATAAATATTCACATGGACGTTTCTCGCAAATTTACCATCCGAGTGCAGTGAAACTTGGTACAGTAAATCCTTATACGAATGTTAATCCACTGGCATCTAATTTATTTCAATTGTTTCCATAACCACAAGATGGCAGCTGTGCGAAATTATAGAATCTTGTTGTTACTTCTTGTGTCCTAATCATGCGATTGAAGTTTGAATGCTACACGTACACAATAATCTTCATGTAACAGGGGGCGTTGTGGCTCAGCGGTCTAGCTGTATGTCTCTCACCAAGGCGGTCCGGGTTCGATACCCGGTCAATGCATGTGAGATTTTCGAAGTGAAATGCCATGTCCTGTGGTTCGGATTCCGCGTTAAAAGGAGGGTCCGTGGCTCATAATCACAAGATTCACGGTCACGTAAAACTACTATCTTCCTTCCTTTTCTTCATTTAACAGTACATAACTCTAGGACCTACATATATAAAATCCAACATGGCGACCATCCGAAATATTTAGTCGGTTCTCAATATCTACGAATCTATTACAGCAATCAAACTGAAATTTTATATGTTGATAGTGGCAATTAACATAACTTAAGTAGGATTTATGAAAATAGGCTGTATAGTTCTTCACGGAACTACTTGTTTCTTTTGAAAGAACTTGAGGAACTAGAGAAAGTAAGCAATTGATCTCATAAGCCTGATGGTGTTGTCAGCTTCTCGCTCGAGAGCCTTTAATACCAGGAATGACTATGATACAGTTTGCTCCACCGTTTACTGTCGGTGGTTTCCCAGTGCCAATTTGGGTACCAGATACACCGCGAGCCTCGATTTCTGGGGCATGCGCATTGATACTTCAATTGTCAGTCCAGCCAAGAGCTTGGCCTGGTCTCAATCGTGGATAAACCATGAGCTGTATGTTCTACTGTTGACCAGCAGCGCTTCCAGTGGGCTGTTACTAGACTGCTAGACTCGCTTCAATGCACGAGCTGTCAAGGATACCACCATTTCCTGGTGCAGCGGCTATCGTTCTTTGCTGTCACACCGTAGTTCCGGGTTAGATTCCCGGCTCTGCCAAGAAATTTCGTTCTGATTTTAGGGCTACGGCTACACTCAGCCCCGTGAGGCTAAACTGAGGAGAGGATGGTTCGATTTCCACCTTCTCCATCCTGTAAATGGATTTCCGTGGTTCTCCACTCCTTCTTCAGGCAAATGCCGGATTTTTTCCCAATATAAGGCTACGACCGCTTCCTTCTCTTTCCTCACCTGAATTACAAATATACTCTACTAGAGACACCACAATAAGACAGGTTATCAGACAAATTCTACATACACCCAAAAGTACACGGGGTTAAATTACTACGATCTCCAAGCCCCTCATATAAAATAGCAACAACGAGTCAAGGACACTGGCAGAAATCTTTGGAATAAACTGTACTCATATCTTTTTTAAGCTGAGTGAATAACAGTCAACTGGAAGTGGTGAATTAGTTTTTTAAAATTCACTGGATGGGATTCTGACCCACTTCCTTTTTAGTTAGGCTTGCCATATTTTTGGTGAGTGAAACCGGGACACATTAATATGGGATGGCCTTACCTCGGGATGGAATACCCCCCAGTATAGTGGGGGTCCAGGAATTTCTTTAAAATTAGATGCAAACCGGTGAGTTTTAAGCCTTTTTTTAAGCCTCGCAAGTGACGGGAGGGGGGAATCTGGCTCCATAAATTGTTAGTTCTTCACACCTTTTAAAAATAAAAAAGGAATTTTTGCTTCATAAAAAATATAATTTTTCCTTTTTAATGATATTTTTTCAGGTCTACCGTCTAGAAAGAAGTGTTGATAAAATACAATTTAAAATACTTCATAATATTGTTGAATTGAACAATTACCACCGTACGCCTTATTCTTAAAAAAAATCAACTTTTTGTCTAACTACAAAAACAATTTCAAAAAGAATTCTTTGCCAAACTAAAAAAAATAATAATTAATGAGTTAACAATGTGAATCTTTGCTTTCAAACCACTCATATTTTTTACTTGAATGTACTTTTTAGATCGTTCGTCCGTTTTCCAGGACATTGATAAAACCGGGCGGGACACCGGGACAAGAGCAAAATACCGGGACTGTCCCGGTCAAACCGGGACGTATGGCAAGGCTATTTTTAGTTAAAGTACATTGCCTCTACCGACTGAGTTACGTAGCTCCTGATCTGTAGGACAGGCCAATAATAATCAAGAACAATGAATGTGTAGCCATTATTATTCCCATTTATACAGGGTCGGGAGTGTAATGCAATGAATTCAAATGTGACGGATGGTTAAACGTACTACATTTTCCTTGAGCAATCCGACCCAAAGGGAGAACGGACATGGAAAGGGGTCATATGTTCTCTAAGCTCAAATAATTCAATATTATTACTAAGCTAATGACCAGGTCCCTAAGGACAGTTATAAAACGTTGAGTGGGTGTGTTGAATTCAGGAACTGTCGCTCTGCCTTTTTGTCGATCAGGCAAATGACGCGCGTGGGCAATAAATATTCTCTGAAGGGAATGACTTCCCCACAACTAAGATTATTATCGGTACATTAAAACCGCCCGTTATGTAGATCGATTTTCTTATCGCTACCTTCCCAACGCGAGTGAAGCTAATGTAGAAAGGATGAATTGGCTGATGGATTCGTAATGTATAAGTAAGCAACGTTATATAACTGTAATTTATATTGTGTTATTATATAATCTCCCTCTTAACTTCACAGAATTAGACCTCCACAGAGCGGGTTCGGTGGCGTAGTCGGTAGCATGCTGAGCTTCTATGCCCAAGATAGCGGGTTCAAACCCGGCCGAAGCCGTCGGATTTTTCAAGAGCGCTAAAATCCCTCAGTATGCCTTCCTTCGGAGGGGAAGTAAAGCCTGTGGTCCCATGTCATAGATTTATGGCATGTTAAAGAACCTTCCACTAATTGCACCTGTGTGAAGCTAAATTGGATAGGTTAAGAATGTAAACAACGTTCTTAGGTTTCTACGTTCGTTGCCAAGAGCCGACTGTGGTGGCGTCTAGTAGCTAAGTTCTGAACTTGACCTAGTAGTCGTTGACGGTGGCGCTTGGAGACAAAAGTAGGAACTATTTGAAAAATTCTAAGTTGCAGTACTTAAATTAAACAAGTAGTTCCGTGAAGAACTATACAGCCTATTTTCATATATCCTACTTATGTTAATTGCCACTATCAACATACACAATTTCAATTTGATTGCTATAATAGATTCGTAGATATTGAGAACCGACTAAATATTTCGGATGGTCGCCATGTTGGATTTTATATATGTAGGTCCTAGAGTTATGTACTGTTACATGCAGATTATTGTGTACGTGTAGCATCCAGACTTCAATCGCATAATTAGGACACAAGAAAAAACAAGGAGATTTAAAAATGTTCACAGCTGCCATCTTGAGGTTATGGAAACAATTGAAATAAATTAGATGCCAGTGGATTAACATTCGGATAAAGATTTGCTGTACCAAGTTTCACTGCACGCGGATGGTTAAATTGCGAGAAACGTCCATGTGAATAATTATAATTCGCGTCACCGCCATGTTGGATTTGTGATCACCAGGTTATTTAACGTCCTATAGGTGAACTTAAGTTCATAGCCCCTATGAGCATTAAAAAATGCAGTTTGATTGTTAACTAGATTCGTAGATATTCAGTATCGTCCAAATATTTCGGATGGTCGCCATGTTGGATTGTTAAATGTATAGGCCATAGAGTCATGTACCATTAAAGGAAAATTATTGCGTAGGTTCATTATTCAAACTTTCACTTCGATCGCATGACTACATCACAAGAAATAAAAACTTAATTTTAAAATTCGCACTGCCGCCATCTTGAGGTTATGTAAACCATTGAACTAAATTAGATACCAGTGGATTACAATGTGTATAAATATTTTCTGTACCAGGTTTCAGTGCGCTTGGAACATTAAATCGCGAGAAAGGTCTATTTAAAATGTTCAAATTCGCTTAGCCGCCATGTTCGTTTTGTAGTTAACCGGTTTTTGAAAATCTTATAGATGGACTTCCAGTAGTGCCCTTTATCTCCGTACAAAATTTTAGGGAGATACCGCTAATAGTTTCAGAGATATAGAATGCCGGTGAAATATTTCGCACATCCGCCATCTTGTGATTATGTAAACAATTGAACGAAGTTTGATGTCGGTGCATTACAATGTATATAAACGTATACTGTACCAAGTTTCATTGCGTTTGGTTGGTCAAATCGCGAGAAACGTCTATTTAAAAGTCGCAAATTCGCTTGGCCGCCATGTTGGTTTTGTAGTTACCATGTTTTCAAAAGTCACATAAGTGAACTTATAGTAGTCCCCTATATCACCATAGAAAATGTCAGGGTAATATCGGTAATAGTTTCGGAGATATTGAATGCTGGTGAAATATTTCGCACAGCCGCCATGTTGGATTGGTCAGTCGTAACAAAATTTGAAGGGCACGGTCGAGGTCGCCGGGAATAGTGCTATGAACTTTCCGAGTTTCATTGAAATCGCTCCTGACGTTTAGATTTTATTAGGGGGGGGACACACACACGAATCACACACACACACACACACACACACACACACACACGCACACACACACGGACAAAAGGTGATCTCATAAGCCTATTTTTTCAAAATTGAAAATAGGCTAAAAACAGATAGCACGCACTAGTACAGTCATCACTCACAAACACCGGTTATCAGACAGATTCTACACACACCCCAAGTACACGGGGCTACATGACCGCGTTGTCGCAGCCCCTAAACTTAAGAACCAACCAACCAACCAACCAAGACCTCCACGAGGGTCTTGCTGTTTATGAGCCAGTCACCTATTCATATCATTAGGTCGGTATTCATCTTCTTCTCCTGGATGTCGTGATAGCGCTGCTGTCAAGCTGTCTGCCTCTATCCAAGGCAACGGGTTCGATTCCCGGTCAATGCACGTGTGATTTTTTAAGTGAAGTGCCATATCCTGTGGTTCAGATTCCAAGTAATAAGGAGGTTCCGTAACACATGATCGCGAGATGCTTGCCACGGTGTGTGAGTGGTTGTCGTGTCGGTCTACCAGGATCTTTCCTGGCCATTAGAAGTGATTTTTGAGAGGCGACAAAAATCACCACACGCGTGTCATACGTTTTTGGCATGTTAAAGAACCCATTTGAATTCAGTAGGCCGTGTTCATAATGGCAAAATTAATCTCGGGATATTCCGCCAACACGAAAGTTCCTCCTTTCTCTACTAGAAAGCGCTATAGTGTCAAGGAGCTTAGATATCTAACCTCCTTGACTTTCATAGCGCTCCAAGGAACACCAAAATTTGGCATGTTAGCTGCCCTGTGGGTGTCAAATAACAAATCTTGCACCCCAGACCATACGATATTATTGTTATTATTATTATTATTATTATTATTATTCTTTCTTCTTTTTGCGTTTTGCCCATTATAGAGCGCGCTTGAACTTGTTTTTCGGCTTGATGATATTCGCCTTCCTATCTTCCCAAAATCTCTTCATGAAGTCACTGTGCTGCTTCTTCCGTTCTTCTGTCCACTTGGTTCCAGTCCTGCCACTAGTTTTCACCCTAAACTTGTGCTTTGTTACTGCGGTCCTGAAGACTTTGCGGTTTCTCAGAATATTTTCTCCGATGTTCAACTCTTGCAGGTCCTCTCTTGATTCATCCAGCCAGGCTATCCTTTATTTCTGAGAATTTATTGCATTGAATAACCTTTTTGTAAGTCTATAATCGTCCATCCTGAAGAGGTGTCCATAAAATGTTAAACGTCTTCTTCGTTCAGTGTTGCTGAAACTATCTGTGTGACGGTATAGATCTCAATTTCGTCTTTTAATCCAAATTCCGTTTTCTTGTATGGGGCCGAATATTTTTCTAAGAATTTTACGTTCTTGCTTTTCTATATTTGCAATTTTAGAATGACCTCCTAAAGCTATGGTTTCTGAAGCATATAGAGCTTCCGGTAGTACAACTGTTTTGTAGTGTTTCAGTTTTGCATTATGTGACATTACTCTTTTATTATAGTGATCCCATGTTAGTCTGAATGCTGTATGAAGTTTTGAGGCTCTTTCTGTGTTAGCCAAACTGTCCAATCCTGAAGGAAGAATTATTTCTCCAAGGTATTTAAAAAAATCTACTTGGGATATTGCTCCATACGCTGTTTCTATTTTTTCTTTCTTGTTCTTTTGCTGAAAATTCTGCATGTACTTGGCTTTTTCAAATGATATTTGAAGGCCTGCTTGTGATGCTATTCTGTATAATGTCTCAATAGCATGCTTAGTTTCTTCTTTGTTCCTAGTGATAATCGCAAGGTCATCTGCGAAAGCCAAGCATTTCACATTGATTTTGTTTCCATCAGTTCCTATGCTAACGCCTTTGATGTTCTTTTCCCACTCTCTGATGACTTTATCTAGAACCAGGTTAAATAGAAGTGGTGAAAGTCCGTCTACTTGGCGAACACCTGTTCGTACTTCAAAAGAGTCAGAAATTTCTCCAAGAAACTTCACCTTCGATGTTGTATTGGTGAGAGTCTGACGAA
This sequence comes from Meconema thalassinum, assembly GCA_946902985.2. NCBI lineage: Eukaryota > Metazoa > Arthropoda > Insecta > Orthoptera > Tettigoniidae > Meconema > Meconema thalassinum. The sequence continues at coordinate 834,317,077 of OX336390.1, read as the reverse complement.
TCAGTTCTCTGGTCTTCCTGTCCACTTGAAGTTCTTCTAGCGTCTCAAACAGGGTCTGCCTGTCCACAGAATCATATGCTTTCTTTAGGTCCACAAAGGTGACAATTGTGGGGTTGGATCTGCGGAACTTCAAAATCATCTTCAGATTACATATCTGTTCAGCACATGAACGCCCTTTCCTAAAACCCGCTTGATATTCACCAATCAAATTGTCTGTTTGTTTCTCTAGTCTGTTCAGAAGAGCTTTAGATAGGATTTTATAGGCCACTGATAATAGGGATATACCTCTATAGTTGTTTGGATGAGTTTTGTTACCTCTCTTGTGCAATGGATGTATTAACGCGCACTTCCAGTCCTGTGGGATCACTTCTGTTTCCCAAATTGCTTTTAAAATTGCGTGGATTCCTCTGGTGACCTCTTCCCCTCCGAGTTTCAACATTTCAGCGGTAATACCGTCTTCTCCTGGTGCTTTGTTATTTTTAAGAGATTGAATGATTTCTGCTGCTTCTTCCATTGTCGGTGGATGTGAATCTGGATTCGGTGCAGGTTTTTCAAAGTGCATTTTTTCTTTCGGTGGGTCACAATTGAGTAGGTCTTGGAAGTAATCTGCTATGATCTTGCAGTTTTCCTTGGTGTTTGTTTCTAGTGAGCCATCTGGTCTACTGAAACATATGCTAGGTGGTTGATAACTAGACAGACCCTCACGGAAGGTCTTATAGAAATTTCTGGTGTTGTTTTTTAGGAAATCCTGTTCTATCTCTATGAGTTTATTCCTGTCGTATGTCCGCTTCTCCCTGCGGATTACCTTAGCTGTTGATTTCTGGATCTTAAGGAATAATTCCCATCGTTCAGTTGTCTGATGTCCGTTCCATTTATTCCAGGCCTTAATTCTGCCTTCAATTGCTTTATCACAGGTTGTGTTCCACCATCTGTGTTTCCTTTTCCTTGGGGGCTGCCCTAACTTCTGTGCTGATGTCAGAATTGAATTTCCTAAGCCCCTCCAGTCTTTGGGATTTTGCTCTTTTATGGCCTGAAGAAATTCTTTGTTGTTCTGCTTGAGGTGCTCCGGATCCACTCTTAGTAATCTCTTAGTTTTTGGTTTGGATCTATTAGGCTGGAATTTCACTTTGATTTGGCTTAAGTAGTGATCAGAGTCAATCACTCCCCTGCGCACTCTAACATTTAGGATTTCACATATGTTCTGTTTGGACACTGCTATATGATCAATTTGGAATTCTCCTAGTGCTGGATTTGGTGATTTCCATGTTTTCTTCTTGTGTGGAGACCTGGTGAAATATGTAGACATGAGCCTCAAATTAAAGGATTTACAGCAATTTATCAGATGCTCACCATTCTGATTTGTTCTCCAATGTGCTGGATGATGACCAACTATGGATCTATACTTCTTTTCTCAACCAACCTGTGCGTTAAAGTCACCGAGTAAAATTTTCACATGATGTTTAGGAATTTTGCTGATGGTTTCCTCAAGGAGTTCCCAAAAGTCTTCTACTTTCTGAGGGTTTTTCTTATTGTCATTGTTCATGGGAGCGTGGGCATTAATCAATGTGTATGCCTTGTTGCTTGATTTTATTGAGAGAACGGAGATCCTTTCGGAGGGAGAAGTAAAGTTGAGTACTGAACTGGCTATTGTTTTTCTTACAAAAAACGCTGTTCCGAATTGTGATAAATTATCTCCAATTTTTATGGCTGGTTTCCCCTTATATATCCTAAAGTTTTCTGAATCAAAATGGTTTTCGTCTTGGAAACGAGATTCCTAAATGGCTGCAATTTGAATATCAAATTTATTCAAGGAGTCAATTAACTGTTTAAGTTTCCCAGTTTTGAGCAAAGTGTTCACATTGACTGTTCCGATGAAGTTCTTTTTCTTCGGGCGAAGAGATTTTGAGAAGCTCCGACTCCTCTCAGCATGATGCTCCCGATCCCCCAGAATCCGATGATCGGGAGAACCCGAACTGTATACGTCCGGGGCCTGGGGTAGTTGCTGTGATCCAATACGATCCATCATGCCAGGTTCACAAGTTGAAAGTGAAAGGTTGGGGTGATCACACGAAATGATCACATGGTTGCTACTCGATTGTTGAGATCGAGAGGTGCCACTCGATGTTCTGCAGCTGTTTACAGAGTGTTTGGTCCGCGAGAGGTATTTTATTTCCCTCAAGTCCGCTGGCAAGCCAGTGAGGACCCCTGCTACGACAACGTATTATTATTAATATTATTATTATTATTATCGCGAGGTCAACGGTCACGTGAAACTACAAGTTTTACTTACTTTCCTATTCTTCTCCTCTTCATTATCTCCCATAGGGGTTTCATTGATTATTCATTTTCATCACGTCGTCGTTATGTAGCCCTGTGATCTTGGGTGGGTGTGTGGAAACTGTATCATAACCTGTGTCTTTGTGAAGGTTGTACTAGTGTGTATATTTGTAATTTAGGGTTTGGCAGGAAGTGGCCGTGACATTACGTTGGTCACCATCCCAGCACTCGCCTGGAGTAGATGTGGGGAAACCACGGAAAATCACTTGTCGGATGGCTGAACTAGGAATTGAATTTTCTCAATTCTGCCAAAAGAGACCCAGTAAACCCCATTCCAACCCTAAAACCAGAAAATTAATTTCTAGGCAGAACCGGGCATCAAACCCGGACCTTCACTGTGATAACCAAGAATGCTAGTCACTATGCCGTGATATAGACGTAATTAGTTTCATCCAGAGTTAGGCAAGTTTCTTTTTGTTGCAATCACAGTGAATGTATGTATATGTAAAGTAACGATAGCAAAACTAATCATAATAATAATAGTAATTGTAATAACAAATAAAATAATGGCGTGTGGTATCCGTGGAGATCTGGTACAGGTTCTTTAAATTGGCACTTTTGGGCAAACTGCTTATCATGATGAGGATAAAGTGAATAGTGAAAAGGCTGGGAAATCATTACTAGTAGATTAACATTCTCATGGCCTAGACGGAAATCAAACCAGAAACCCTTGATACCAAATAATAACCACATAGCCACGCGTCCAGGCACATCAACAAAATTTGTGAAAAGAATCAGTTACTTTTATGATACTTTAATCTCAGAGCAGTTGTCAAAGCAGGCATTCTTTTCAAAATTGACCCATCATTTCTCAGTCAACCAACAGGTATTAATGCCCAATTATGTTCCCATTTTCAACTCCAGACAAATGTTGGAACGATACCTTCTTACAAGCCACGGCCGCTTCTTTCCACATCGAAGCCCGGCTTCATTAATCTTCATTTATTTCATTTACCATTGACTCCTCTCATGAGGCTGGCTTCAGGAAGGGCATCCAGCCGTAAAACACCGGCCACATAGACTTTCATGACATCTCATCCCCAACCCCGTTGAAAACGGAAATAATGAGGGGTAGACATACAATTGTTATTAATTTAAGGGGTGGACTAGCGAAGTTATTTTCCCCAATTTTATTGTAACTAGCATTACCCGTCGCGGCTTCGCCCGCGAATATTCTAGTTGTAAAGAGTACACTTAGCAAATTCTCAATCATGAATGCTATGACTGATTTATCCTTGGTATGAATAATCAGACTTTATCAATTCAGCTACTGGTGCAGTGGTTAGGGGTTTGTCATTCCTTCATAGGTATATCAGAGCGATGTTAGTTGTCTGGGAATATCACAGACACTGTTAATTTAAGGGCCTTAAAATGTGGTTTTCGGAGGCCCTTTATAGTCGGGTGAAAAAAACCTTTCGTACCACACTGACACGTAAAAATTGCGTGAAAAAATTCTAGAGTGCCCTTTGACCCCCTTAAGTGCATTATACTGTATGTATTGATGAATTTTACAGCTTAATTTGGTTGAGTGAAAACCTTATAACCGTCTGTAAACTTTTACAGTAATGTAATAATTGGAATTGCATTGCGTCTTACAACAAGTAGTTCCGTGAAGAACTATACAGCCTATTTTCATATATCCTACTGATGTTAATTGCCACTATCAACATACACAATTTCCGTTTGATTGCTGTAATAGATTCGTAGATATTGAGAACCGAATAAATAATTCGGATGGTCGCCATGTTGGATTTTATATATGTAGGTCCTCGAGTTATGTACTGTTACATGCAGATTATTGTGTACGTGTAGTATTCAAACTTCAATCGCATAATTAGGACACTAGAAGTTACAAGGAGATTTGAAAATTTCGCACAGCTGCCATCTTTAGGTTATGGAAACAATTGAAATAAGTTAGATGCTAGTGGATTACCATTCGTATAAGGATTTACTGTACCAAGTTTCACTGCTCTCGGATGGTTAAATTGCGATAAACGTCCATGTGAATATTTATACTTCGCGTCGCCGCCATGTTGGATTTGTGATCACCAGGTTATTTAAAGTCCTATAAGTGAACTTGAGTTCATTGCCCCTATGAACAATAAAAAATTCAGTTTGATTGCTACAATAGATTCGTAGATATTGAGAGCCGTCTAAATATTTCGGATGGTCGCCATGATGGATTGTTAAATGTATAGGCCATAGAGTCATGTACCATTATAGGAAAATTATTGGGTAGGTTCATTATTCAAACTTTCACTTCGATCGCATGACAACATCACAGGAAATAAAAACTTAATTTTAAAATTCGCACAGCCGCCATCTTGAGGTTATGTAAACAATTGAACTAAATTAGATACCAGTGCATTACAATGTGTATAAATATTTCCTGTACCAGATTTTAGTGCGTTTGGAGCATTAAATCGCGAGAAAGGTCTATTTCAAATTTTCTAATTCGCTTGGCCGCCATGTTTGTTTTGTATATAACCGTTTTTTTAAGTCGTATAAATGGACGTCCAGTAGTACCCTTTATCTCCGTACAAAACTTCAGGGAGATACCGCTAATAGTTTCAGAGATACAGAATGCCGGTGAAATATTTCGCACATCCGCCATCTTGTGGTTATGTAAACAAATGAACAAAGTTAGTTGTCGGTGCATTACAATGTATATAAACATATACTGTACCACGTTTCATTGTGTTTGGTTCGATAAATCGCGAGAAACGTCTATTTAAAAGTCGCAACTTCGCTTGGCCGCCATGTTGGTTTTGTAGTTACCAGGTTTTCAAAGATCACATAAGTGAACTTATAGTAGTTCCCTTTATCACCATACATGATGTCTGGGTAATATCGGTAATCGTTTCGGAGATATTGAATTCTGGTGAAATATTTCGCACAGCCGCCATGTTGGATTGGTGAGTCGTAACTAAATTTGAAGGGCACGGTCGAGGTCGCCCGGAATAGTGCTATGAACTTATCGAGTTTCATTGAAATCGCTCCAGCCGTTTAGATTTTATTAGGGGGGGACACACACACGAATCACACACACACGCACACACACACACACGCGCACACACACACGGACAAAAGGTGATCTCATAAGCCTATTTTTTCAAAATTGAAAATAGGCTAAAAATAGATGGACCTGTGAGATTCTGTTACCGTGGTAACCATGTTGCATTCTTTCATTTCATTGTAAATAGACATGTTTTAAGGTATTTATTTAATTGTGAGGCATTTAAAGAGTAAGTGAGTGGGTTTCCCTTACTCATTGGGTTATGCTGAACCTGTAGGTACCCCATATGTGTAGGTTGGTGTTAATGGGACCTTATTTTCGGTACAAAACTGGAATGGGACCTTAGCAGAATAATATAGGGAGGGATTACTAGCAGTAGCGCCCGACTTCGCCCGGTGGATGTATTTGTATTATGGATGATAATGAATACTACTACAGAACTGGAGCCTTCAAAGATAAGGATCGGAAAGCACCAACGATCTCAGTATACTGCACCAACACCATCGCCCTTATACGGAGGCATACTATTGTCATGAAAGATGATAGCTGTTTAAAGGGACCTAAGAAATCTTTTTGCACTAATTACTCCCCGTGACTGCAATTTATAAGCAGCTCGCAATTCTGCACCCGAGCACTGGTAGGGGCGACGTGATGCAGCCCGCATTGCCAGGCAACAATAGACTTAGGTATTATTGAAGCTGTTCGAGAGCGCTTGTTCTTCCGACTTACTGAACAAAAATCAATCTTTAAGGTTACCTGAGAGGTGTAGCTTAATGCTACATAGCCTAAAGTATTCCTTTTGAATCTGGCTATCATATACAAAACGTTTTCGAATCCGACTGGTATTTCCAGAGATTAGCGCGTTTAAATACACAAACACACAAACTCTTCAGCTTTATTATATTAATATAGATATCGATTATGTTGTCACTCGTGGATTATAACAGTCTGACAATAAACAAGTAGTTCCGTGAAGAACTATACAGCCTATTTTCATATATCCTACTTATGTTAATTGCCTCTATCTACATACACAATTTCAGTTTGATTGCTGTAATAGATTCGTAGATATTGGGAACCGACTAAATATTTCGGATGGTCGCCATGTTGGATTTTATATATGTAGGTCCTAGAGTTATGTACTGTTACATTTAGATTATTGTGTACGTGTAGTATTCAAACTTCAATCGCATGATTAGGCCACAAGAAGCAACAAGGAGGTTTTTAAAATTTCGCACAGCTGCCATCTTATGGTTATGGAAACAATTGAAATAAATTAGATGCCAGCGGATTAACATTCGTAAAAGGATTTACTGTACCAAGTTTCACTGCACTCGGATGGTTAAATTGCGAGAAACGTCCATGTGAATATTTATACTTCGCGTCGCCACCATGTTGGATTTGTGATCACCAGGTTATTTAAAGTCCTATATGTGAACTTAATTTCATAGCCCCTATGAACATAAAAAATTAGTTTGATTGCTATAATAGATTCGTAGATATTCAGAGCCACCTATATATTTCGGATGGTCGCCATGTTGGATTGTTAAATACATAGGCCATAGAGTCATGTACCATTAAAGGAAAATTATTGCGTAGGTTCATTATTCAAACGTTCACATCGATCGCATGATTACGACACAAGAAATACATACTTAATTTTAAAATTCGCACAGCCGCCACTTTGAGGTTATGTAAACAATTGAACTAAATTAGATACCAGTGTATTACAATGTGTATAAACATTTCCTGTACCAGATTTCATTGCGTTTGGAACATTAAATCGCGAGAAAGGTCTATTTAAAATTTTCAAATTCGCTTGGCCACCATGTTCGTTTTGTAGTTAACCGGTTTTTGAAAGATTTATGGATGAACTTCCAGTAGTGCCTTTTATCTCCGTAAAAAATTTCAGGGTGATACCGCTGATGGTTTCAGAGATATAGAATGCCAGTGAAATATTTCGCACATCCGCCATCTTGTGGTTATGTAAACAATTGAACCAAGTTAGATGTCGTTGCATTACAATGTGTATAAACATATACTGTACCAAGTTTTATTGCGTTTGGTTGGCTGAATCGCGAGAAACGTCTTTTAAAATGTCGCGAATTCGCGTGGCCGCCATGTTGGTTTTGTAGTTACCAGTTCAAAAGTCACATACGTGAAGTTCTAGTAGTTCCCTTTATCACCGTAAAAAATTCCAAGGTGATGTCGGGAATAGTTTCGGAGATATTGAATGCTGGTGAAATATTTCGTACAGCCGCCATGTTGGATTGGTGAGACGTAACAAAATTTGAAGGACACGGTCGGGGTTGTCCAGAATATTGCTATGAATTTACCGAGTTTCATTGAAATCGCTCCAGCCATTCAGAAGTTATTAGGGTGACACACACACACACACTCCTCTCTCTCACACACATACACGCCCACACACACACACACAGACAAAAGGTGATCTCATAAGCCTATTTTTTTCAAAATTGAAAATAGGCTAAAAATACAAACATAATTATATAAGCCTCAAACACGTGTAGCCGTACGAGAGCGAGGATAATGACTTCCTGGATCACACAGTAGATGAGGCATGGGTGCCTCACTTTGTCCCGGAGACCACGGCCGCATCAATTACACGGAGATATCCCAGCTCATCCGTCCAGAAAAAAATCGAAGTGGGCTGAGCACCGTCGATTTTTACATGGGTTTTTTATAAAATTGATTTCTCCATGCGACAAATGTATCGATATCGAAGGCGGCTATGTAGAAAAATAGCTAAACGTTGTCTTTAGTTATGGATAAGCATTTTCTTTGTATTACAGCTTGTATGTGAACTAAAATGACTAAACATATTCGAACAACCCACGTAGCTCCCACACAGTAGCAAGTGGTATTAGAATATGATGGCCTATTTGGTTTGAAAAATTGCCAGGTACAGTATTACATTTATTGATATTATTCTCCTCGGTCACATGCGGGTCCATTTGCATTGATGTTGAATAGTATGGCCGAACCGAACAATGGATAATCGATACTAACTAAAATAAACCGCAACGTTTATTGTTCCCAGCTGAGTATCTATAATCGGCTTGACTGCACTTGGAAAATATGAGGCAGTAATTCTGAATAAATGTAACAATAATTCAGTCCATTAAACACGTCCATTACATACTTTCTATTTCCCCTAAGACCACAAAGTTCATTAGTGAAGCTTATTGTCGATGTTAATGTCTGTAGGGTAATAAGAGATAAATGCTTAACTAGACGCAGGAAATTAAATAAAATAGGCTACACAGCTTCCCTATTCATTCTATGAATTTTATAAAAAGAATAGTATTAATAATAATAATAATAATAATAATAATAATAATAATAATAATAATAATAGTACAATAATAATATCAATTTCTTGTAACCAATAGCCAGTAAAAGAGGTTTGAGAATTTCCGTAGAAAAGAACAAAATTTATTACAATCATCCAGAACGGCTCGAAAACTTTTGACAACAGATATTGGTAGAGTTGATAAAGTAAGAAAATTCAAATATCTAGAAGAATTAATTAAAGAAAATAGTTTAGACAAATGTGCAATAGAAGAATGGGTACACAAGATGGGAAGAGCATATGGTGTTACTAGCAATGTTTATAACAAAATGTGCCTATCTAAAAATCTCAAAATAAGGCACTACACTAGAGTGGTGAAACCAGAATGCCTACTTTAAATTATAAATTAGACAAACTTGAAGTACCAGAAAGGAAAATAATGCGAAAAATCTTAGGCCCAGTGAAAACAAATGAAATATGGAAATTAAGATATAATGATGAAATATACAGGACAGTAGAATGAATAACGAAAACTATAAGAAAAGGAGATTGATATTTAATGGACATATTTACAGAATTGATGATTGCAGATTAACAAAAAGGATATTCAAGTACCCTTGGGAGAAAAGGTCAACGACTAGCTGGATTCAAGAGGTAAAGAAAGATTTATAAAGAAATAATATAAGAGAAGAAGACACTGTGGACAGAGAGATTTTTCGAAAGAAGGTGTTAAGTATGGAAAGATTCCAGGGAAGAGTGGAAAGGAAACCTGGGGGGATGTGATCTGAGGACTGAAAAAAAAATAGCATAGTCTAAGAATTAAGAAATATTGGGAAGAAGGGAAAAGAAAACAACAAAGAGTGAAGAATTGAAATTGGCACGTGGTCCATAGCAGTCTTTATCAGAAAAAAAAGAAATAGACCTATAATTATTATTATTATTATTATTATTATTATTATTATTATTATTATTATTATTATTATGTTGCCACGGTGAGTGAGTGGTTATCGTGTCGGATTACTAACCCCAAGCTTGCAGGTTTGCTCCTGGCCGTGGTAAGTGATTTTTGAAAGGCGGCACAAATCACGACATGCATGTCATACGATTTTGGCATGTTAAAGAACCCATTTTAATTCATTAGGCCGTGTTCATAATGGCAAAATTAATCTCGGGGTTTTTCCGCCAACACAAAGTTCCTCATTTCTCTACCAGAAAAGCTATAGTGTCAAGGAGCTTATATATCTAACCTCCTTGATTTTGATAGTGTTTCAAGGAACAACAAAATTCGGCATACCAGCTGCCGTCTGGGTGTCAAATAACAAAGCTTGCACCCGACACCCGAAACAATACGATATTATTATTATATTATTATTATTATTGTTATTATTATTTTATTATTATTAACTAGCGAACCCATGTGAGACCACTCGCATGTGTATAAACCACCCACCGTCTTAATTGGCATCCGGGTCCTACGCGACACAGTTCTGGCATGGCTCTCGTCTTGTTTATCTGTATAATCGCACTTTTTAAACAAATTGTCGATATTTATAAAATCGAGCGCAAATCGTCACTGCTGTGGGTAATTCTTTTTTATTATGAAAGCTCATTTGTTACGATCGGTTGACAAAGTAACATCATTAATACGGCACCTAGGATGTCACATTAATGATAACTGGGACCTTAGTAGAGAGAACCGATGCAGAATTGAGCAAGCTAGAACTTCTCTACAAAAAGTCAGAAATTTTTTAGCCTACTTTCGATTTTTGTAAAAAATAAAAGTAGACTTATGAGATCAACACAGGGCGAAAAAAGTGTGTCTGTCTGTGTGTGTGTATGTGTGTGTGTGAGTCTGTGTGTGTGTGTGTGTGTGTGTGTGTGTGTGTGTGTGTGTGAGTGTGTGTACTCTGAATGTCTGTCCCCCCCTATCAATTCAAACACGGTGAATGCGAATTGAACAAAATTTGGTACACAGGTAGCACTAGCAAAGGACACCTCAGTGTCATGTTTTATATCGCCGCCATCTTGACGGAAACGTAATGGCGGCCACACAAATGTTCAAAGCTTAAGTCAAATTACGACTAACCTAATCATCCGATCTCTACCAAATTTTGCAACAACATACCTTTATGGGGGGAGCATCCTTTGACCATACTAATAAGTCATCAGCGTAATAGTTTGCGGATGGCGGCCATCTTTGTGTGAAAATCGATTCCCCCTATTAATTCGAACACGGTGCAACCGAATGGAACGAAATTTGGTACAGAGGTAGTACTAATAAAAGGCACCTCAGTGTCATGTTTTATATCGCCGCCATCTTGACGGAAACGTAATGGCGGCCACACAAATGTTCAAAGCTTAAATCATATTACGATTAACCTAATCATCCGATCTCTACCAAATTTTGCAACAAAATACCTTTATAGAGGAAGCATCCTTTGACCAAATGAATAGGTCATTAGCTTAATAGTTTGCGGATGGCGGCCATCTTTGTGTGAAAATCAATTCCTCCTATTAATTCGAACACGGTGAAACCGAATGGAACGAAATTTGGTGCAGAGGTAGCACTAGCAAAGGGCATCTCAGTGTCATGTTTTATATCGCCGCCATATTGACATAAACGTAATGGCGGCCACACAAATGTTCAAAGCTAAAGTTAAATTACGACTAACATAACCATCCGATCTCTACCAAACTTTGCAACAACATACCTTTATGGAGGGAGCATCCTTTGATCAATCTAATAGGTTACTAGCCTAATAGTTTGCGGATGGCGGCCATCTTTATGTCAAAATTGATTCCCCCTATTAATTCGAACACGGTGGAACCGAATTGAACGAAATTTGGTACAGAGGTAGCACTAGCAAAGGGCACCTCAATATCATGTTTTATATCGCCGCCATCTTGACTGAAACGTAATGGCGGCCACACGAATGTTCAAATCTTAAATCAAATTACGATTAACCTAATCATCCGATCTCTACCAAATTTTGCAACTACATACCTTTATGGAGGGAGCATCCTTTGACCAATCTAATAGGCCATTCGTCTAGTAGTTTGCGGATGGCGGCCATCTTTATGTCAAAATTGATTCCCCCTATTAATTCGAACACGGTGGAACCGAATGAACGAAATTTGGTTCTGAGGTAGCACTAGCAAAGGGCACCTCAGTGTCATGTTTTATATCGCCGCCATCTTTACGGAAACGTAATGGCGGCCACACAAATGTTCAAAGCTTATATCAAATTACGATTAGCCTAATCATCCGATCTCTAGCAAATTTAGCAACAACATACCTTTATGGAGGGAGCATCCTTTGACCAAACTAATAGGTCATTAGCCTAATATTTTGCGGATGGCGGCCATCTTTGTGTGAAAATCGATTCCCCTTATCAATTCGAAAACGGTGGAACCGAATGAACGAAACTTGGTACAGAGGTAGCACTAGCAAAGGGCACCTCAGTGTCATGTTTTATATCGCCGCCATCTTGACGGAAACGTAATCGCGACCACCCAAATGTTAAAAGCTAAAATGTAATTACGACCAACCTAATAATCTAGTCTCTACCAAATTTTGCAACACCATATCTTTATGTGGGAAACATATTCTGACCAAACTGCAAGAACATCAGCCCAATAGTTTGCAGATGGTGGCCAAGTATGTGTGCAAATCGTTTCCCCCTATCAATTCAAACACGGTGAAACCGAATTGAACGAAATTTGGTACAGAGGTAGCACTAGCAAAGGGCACCACATATTCATGTTTAATATCCCTATAGCACGTTGTATTTCAAGAAGCTACTACAACCAACATTCAATCATACTCCTTGAAAAGGACTAAGAGTTATAACAATACCCATGCATTTAGGAGAAAGTAGGCTATATGTTCTTTCCTGAACATCTTGTTAGTAAGCTGAGACCTGTCCATTGCACTACGGGCACGACTTCTCCGATGTTACGTTTTGAGCATTCTACTCTACGGTGTCGAAGCATGGACATTAACTGAAACCATGTGCAAGAAGCTACAAGCATTTGAAATGTGGACGTACCGAAGAATGCTTAAGATACCTTGGACAGCCAAAATTACCAATGTAGAAGTTTTGCAGCAAACAAAAAGCCTGAAATTCTCAAAACCATCAAGAGAAGGAAGCTAGAATATTTTGGTCATATGATGCGAGGCAGTAAATACCAACTCCTTCAATTAATACTCCAAGGGAAAATTAATGGAAGACGTGGTCCGGGGCGAAGAAAAATGTCGTACCTCGACAATTTAGGCTTCGATCACCTTGGAGGCACGCTTATGCAAGTAATTTGGTGGCGAGCTCGTGCGCAAGCCTGCACATATAAACAAAATCTGTAGGAGAACGACTGAAACAAGTGGTGACGTGTCCATCGTCGCTCACACTGCCCGCCACAAGCAAGTGCACGCTTGGGCAAGCTTGATCCGACTCCACTTCGAAACAAAAATACAGTATTTGTTTTGTAGTTGCAAGCGTGCGTGATCTAAGTTGATTTCTGACCATCGAGGCAGTGACAGTCTAGTATTGTGGAGCTCCTGATATGTGTGTTTACGAGTTTATGATGGATACGGAAACGGTTATCGATGCCGTGAGAAGAAGTAGGCCGATTTGTCCAGTATATAGTAGAAAGAGTCTGGTATCATTCTGAAGTATTCAAAAAACTTATCAGGCTGTCTAAGCAAATCGTTGAATGTTCGTGCATACTCTCCATCTTCCTCTCTGTCCATAAAAATACTCGTTCACCCACGCTTGCCTGATTTCCTGCTCATCCAAAAATAAAAACTTTAAAACACCATTTTCTAAAACAATGTCCTCAACATCTGACATTTCCTTTTAGATTGACCTGTTTATAATAATTAACTTGCACCTGCTTGCATTTAGTGTGAGCACATTGCTGTTCACGCCAGCTTGCGCACGCGCGCGCCACCAAATTACTTGCACAAGCGTGCCTCCAATGTGATTGAAGCCTTAACCCAGTGGTTTGGGGTTACAAGACTCGAACTGTTCAGAAGAGCTATGGACAAAAACAGATCATGCTGCTGATCGCCAACGTCCTAAGAGGACACGGCACTTGAAGAAGAAGAATGTTAAACGCTACTAAAGTTTAACGCTGAAGAAGATGTAGTTGAATATCGGAACATAATCATTTAAATAATAATAATAAACTATAGACTTTAGTATTGACAACCAAAATGGAAAACCTGTACGCATTTTATGTATATTAGGGGAGAAATAAACTTGTACAATTTGTGAAGCAAACCATTAACGCTCTCTGTTAAGGCTAAATAAAGTGAATAAGCAGGGAGCTGAGATTTAATTGTGGATGAGTGAGCTCAGTGTCAAAGAGTTTAGCTCGCAGATCGTCGTTACACGGCCAGCAAACTGTTCTGTTCTGTCGGAATTCCTAACTTCGCCTCGCCGTGAAAGTTTGTGAAAACTCTCTACTGTGGTGTAACATGGTGCAACATTGATTTAATAAAACGCTGCCTCATCTTACGGCACGTACGGGGGAGAGGGGAGGGCAAACAGGTCGCTCCATGCACCAGGTTAACTGCGCACACGTTCGGAAACATGTGTGTGCTTGTCCCACTTTGCATTATTACTGGACCTAGGAGGTTACCCTCTCCTCTCTGAAGGTCATCCACTAGGTTAGAGTATTGTTTCTTCAAGAAAAGCCTATTATAAGCGACAAGGAGTCAATAATTACACGTAAAACGTGGCAATTTGTGCCTAATAAAACCGAGTATTTGGCAATATACATTTTTGGGATTTTTTGGCGTGTATTATCAATATGATCAACTGCAGTTTCGGCCTCTGCTGGAGGGCAGTTTCATGGTAAATCACTTCATACAAATTAACGTATGTTGATGATGATAATACGCTTCAATAATTCTGGGAGTTTGTTTGCATAGAAATATTAGTATGTAAATAATATAAGTATTGTACATGAAGTTAAGTCTGATAAATGAGGGCAAACACACATTTCATGGCTATTGAACTAGGTGCTTGAAATTCAGTATCAGTTCCTGAGTTATCCAAGATAATTGCTCATTAACTTGGTGTAATCTCTACGATTACAATTTCAATGACTTTGCATCTACTTTTTGGTAAGCCCAGTTAATTAATAAATTAAATGTATATATATCTGTTTTAGAGTTTCAGTATAATATGCCAAAATACGCATATTGCATTTTTGGGTTCTTATTTCATTTTATGCATTTCTAAATAGGCTACATACCTTGATTTTATTGTTTAATTTTTGTTATTACTATTTCGTAGAAGTCATTATACATAATTAAGTTTATGTGCAAAGGGTCATTATCGGTTTTTACACTTCATTCTTTAGTATGTTACTTACTTTTCTTGGTTCGTAACAGTACTAGAATTAGGTTTCAGAAAACTCGACTTAAAATTTCCCAATTTTAAAGGCTGATAATGAGGTCGCCCAGCTACCAGTCCTTTCAAACCCTTAAATATGTATCCCCCATCACAAGTAGCAGAAATCAAATTACGGCGGCTTCGGTGGCGTAGTCGGTAGCATGCTGAGTTTCTATGCCCAAGATCGCGGGCTCAAATCGGACCGAAGTCGTCGGATTTTTTAAGAGCGTTAAAAATCCCTCAGTCGCCTCCGTAGCGTAGCGGTCAGCATAGTTAGCTGCCGTCCCGGAGGTCCTGCGTTCGATTCCCGGCTCTGCCACGAAATTTGAAAAGTGGTATGAGGACTGGAACGGGGTCTACTCAGCCTCGGGTGGCCCAAATGAGTAGAGGGGGTTCGATTCCCACCTCAGCCATCCTCGAAGTGGTTTTCCGTGGTTTCCCACTTCGTCTTCCGGCAAATGCCGGGATGGTTCCTACTCTAAGGCCACGGCTGCCTCCTTCCCATTTCCTTGCCTAACCATCCCACTCTTCCCATCCCTTCATCAGGCCCCCTGTTCGCTTTGCAGGTGAGGCCGCCTGGAGTAGTGCTGGTCACACACCCCAGTTGTATCCCGGACTAAGAGTCTCAAGCTCCAGGACACTGCCCTCAATGGCGGTAGAGGTGGGATCCCTCGCTTAGTCCGTGGGAAAAGCCAACCCTGGAGGGTAAAACGATAGCGAAAAGAAAATCCCTCAGTATGCCTTCCTTCGGAGGGGAAGTAAAACCAGCGGTCCCATGTCATAGAGTTATGACATGTTAAAGAACCTTCCACTAATTACACCCGTGTGAAGCTAAATTGTATAGGTTAAGAATGTAAACAACGCTCTTAGGTTCCTACGTTCTTAGCCAAGAGCCGACTGCAGTGGCGTCTGGTAGCTAAGTTATGAACTAGTAGTCGTTGACGGTGGCGTTGGCGGCAAAAGTAGGAACCATTTGAAAAAATCAAAAGTCTGCAGTCCTTACTTGAATTAAAATCAGATAACACACACTAATACAATCATCACAATTAACACCGGTTATCAGACAGATTCTACACACACCCAAAGTACACGGGGCTACATGACCGCGTTGTCGCAGCCCCTAAACTTAAGAACCAACCACCAACCAACCAATCAAATTATGACCCCACGGAAGGAATGGGGTAAGTCCATATTTTCGAAAATGAGTTTGTGGCGCATTCTGGTGGCCAGCCATCGTCACTACAGATCAGTTAAAATTCATCTCTATATAAAAATGAAAGTTTGTCTGTTTTTTCTTAATTTCCACGGAAATTTGCGATATTTGCGCGTTTCAGACTGTTTTATGACGGAAGCGCGCAAAAATAAAACTTTTATCTGTCTGCCCTAGGGCCCGCGAAAACCACATTTTAAGGCCCTAAAACCAACAGTTTTTGAGATATTCCCAGAAAACTAATTTCACTTAATAAATTAATGAAAGAATGCATGCCGGTAACCATGGCAACTCAATCTCAGAGGTCCATCTATTTCTGTAAGACGCAATGCGAATCCATTTATTACATTACTGTGAAGGTTTGCAAACGGCTATAAGGTTATAATGGATCCAAATTAAGCTGAAATATTCATCAATACATACAATGTGCTTAAGGGGTCAAGGGGTACTCTAGAATTTTTTCACGCGATTTACACGTGCCGGTGCGGTACGGAAGGTCTATTATATCCCTTCTCTATTATATAAAAATGAATGTCTGTCTGTTTTTTCTGCATTTCCACGGAAATTTGATATATTTGCCCGTTTCAGACTGTTTTATGACGGATGCATGCAAAAATATTTTTTTGTCTGTCTGTCTGTCTGTCTGAGGACAATTTTTTGTGGCCTTATAACTCGAGAACGGCTGGGTGGATTAACGTAAAATTGGATACAGATATCCATCAGAGGCACGACACTAATCAGTGGTGTAACTCTTCTCCGTACCTCTCATAACAGGGGGCCTAGCCCCTTAAAATACATGCTGAAATAAGCGTAGAAGGGTGAGACAAAGCTCATTTTCAGCCTCTCAATGTGAGAAACGAAACTCGGGGGCCTTAATAGGACCCCGAAAACCACATATTAAGGCCCTAAAACCAACAGTTTTTGAGATATTCCCAAAAAACTAATTTCACTTAATAAATTAATGAAGGAATGCAAGCCGGTAACAATGGCAACAGAATCTCAGAGGTCCATCTATTTCTATAAGACGCAATGCAATTCCATTTATTACATTACTGTGAAGGTTTGCAAACGGCAATAAGGTTATAACGAATCCATATTAAGCTGAAATATTCATCAATACATATAATGCGCTTAAGGGGTCAAGGGGTACTCTAGAATTTTTAATGCGATTTACACGTGCGGGTATGGTACGGAAGGTCTATTATATCCATATCCCTATATTGTTATATTATTATAACTAGCAGTAGTACCCGGCTTCGCCCGATGGAATGATGATAATGTTTTAAGGTCTCCTTAGAAATATAATGGACTTAAAATCTAAGTCATTTGCCCCCAAAGACAATGAGGGAGTAATATCTAGGTCATTTTCCCTTTTGATAAGGATGATAATAAAAACTACTGTTGAATTGACACGTCAAACTTACAAACTACCGTAATAGAAACACATATTTCAAAATTCACAGGCGAGGAAGACTTATTGTGTGTGGTGATTAATGGTGTAATGGGCGTAACATCTACTGTAGGTCATTTGCTCTTATGATGAGGATGATAAGGGAAACTACTACCGGTATTGAATTGACACTTCAACGTATAATGTACACAATGTACTGTAATAAAAATAACTATATGGCGGCTTCGGTGGCGTATTTGGTAGCATGCTGTGCTTCTATGCCCAAGATAGCGGGTTCAAACCCGGCCGAAGCCGTCGGATATTTTAAGAGCGTTAAAAATCAGTCAGTATGCCTTTCTTCGGAGGGGAAGTAAAGCCGGCGGTCCCATGTCAGATTTATGGCATGTTATTGAACCTTCCACTAATTACACCTGTGTGAAGCTAAATTGGATAGGTAAACAACGCTCATAGATGTCTACATCCGTTGCCAAGAGCCGACTGCAGTGGCGTCTAGTAGCTAAGTTCCGAACTTGGCCTAGTAGTCGTTGACGGTGGCGCTTGGCGGCAAAAGTACGAACTATTTGAAGAATTCTAACTTGCAGTTTGTACTTAAATTAAAAAACAGATAACACACACTAATACAGTCATCACAATTAACACCGGTTATCTGACAGATTCTACACACACCCAAAGTACACGGGGCTACATGACCGCGTTGTCGCAGCCCCTAAACTTAAGAACCAACCAACCAAAAATAAATATTTTAAAAATCACAGTCGAGAAAGACTTTATGCGGCGGTGATTATTGGTATGATGCGCGTAACATCTAGGTCATTTGCACTTATGATGATAATAATAAGGTAATGAAAAAATGACTACTAAACGAACATGGTGTTATTTTAAAACTGATATAGGTAATTCAGGTGTCTAGCTTCGATGTCTTCCAAAGTCTCAACCTTATTTTCTGGCTTAGGCCTGTACTGGATGCGTCTAGTGAAAGAGCGTACTGCTCGGCAAAGACAAAGAATATAGGTTCAAGCTGCACGAACCTGAGATGATCGCAGATGATGACGAAATATGATGACACACGTTCGGGGTTCCCCGTCCTATACAGATTGACCGGGAATCACTCACTGTTTCGCAACGGCCCTGTGCTGGCATCAGCATAGACAGCAGGAGATAACACGGCGGGCTCTGGAAAGTACTCTCAAGTCACCTCACGATGAATCAGCAAGCTATTCTCACAACTGACCCCCCCCCCCAGGGTCTCACAACTTGTGGGACGTGGGTTGGCGACCACGGAACCCCAGCTGAGTCTGGCATCGCTTCTACTTCCTGGTGCCGGGCTCATTTCAGTTCTCTTTCCTGTCGGCCTCCCTTGGTCAACTCTTGTTCTCTTCCGACCCAGACTGTATTAGGGTATCCGAGGGCTAGGGAGTCTTTCAATTTCCCGCCTTAATTGGCTTTGTCTCATCTTTCCTGATACCCTCATTCTTCGAGGGGTCTGCCTTCTTTTCCTTTTCATAATATCTCCTGTCTTCTGCTCAAGGCCCTCAAAGAGGCAGGGTGTGTGTAGACCCACCACTTCTGGTACACCCTCAAGGGCTCATGACTGGTGAGTTAGGAAGCTGGCAACCCCGAGGAATTCCTGAGCTACATGCAGGGAATGGGGTGGTATGTCAGAAATTTCAAGTTGACAGTGTTACGCATCGGGTTCCAAAGGGTAAGTATACACACTTTGTTTTCGATCGGTGAACGATGTAGATTTGTACCAAAGGGCCTTAATGCGGGAAATGGAGTGGTCTGTCCGAAATTTCGAGTGGACAGTGTTACTCGTCGAGTTCCAAACGGTAATTATGTAAAATCTGGTTGAGATCGGTGAAACGGTGTAGTTTTGTGCCAAGGGCCAAAATGCAGGGAATGGAGTGGCCTGTCCAAATTTTAAAGTGGACAGTGTTACTCATCGGGTTCCAAAGGGTAAGTATACACATTTTGTTTTCGATCGGTGAACGATGTAGATTTGTGCCAAAGGGCCTAAATGCGTGGAATGGAGTGGTCTGACCGAAATTTCGAGTGGACAGTGTTACTCGTCGAGTTCCAAAGGGTAATTATGTAAAATCTGGTTGAGATCGGTGAAACGGTGTAGTTTTCTGCCAAAGGGCCAAAAAGCAGGGAATAGTGTGGTCTGTCCGAAATTTAAAGTGAACAGTGTTACTTGTCGGGTTCTACGGGTAAGTATATAAAATTGGGGTCAGATCGGTGAAACGGTGTAGATTTGTGCCAAACAGCCTAAATGCAAGGGATGGAGTGGCCTCGCCGCAATTTCAAGCAGACAGTGTTAGTCGCAGTGTTCCAAAGGGTAAATATACAAATTTTGGTTGAGATCGGTGAAACGGTGTAGATTTGGGACAAAGGGCCTAAATGCAGGGAATGGAGTGGTCTGTCCGCAATTTCAAGCAGACAGTTTTACTCGCTGGGTACCAAAGGGTAAGTTTACGAATATTGGTTCTGATCGGTGAAACGGTGTAGATTTGTGCCAAGTGCCTAAATGCAGGGAATGGGGTGTTCTGTCCGAAATTTTAAGTGGACAGTGTTACTCGCAGGGTTCCAAAGGGTAAGTATACAATGTTTGGTTCAGATCGGTGAAACGGTGTAGATTTGTGCCAAAGGGCCTAAATGCATGGGATGGAGTAGCCTCTCCCCAATTTCAAGCAGACAGTGTTAGTCGCAGTGTTCCAAAGGGTAAATATACAAATTTTGGTTGAGATCGGTGGAACGGTGTAGATTTGGGCCAAAGGGCCTAAATGCAGGGAATGGAGTGGTCTGTCCGCAATTTCAAGCAGACAGTGTTACTCGCAGGGTTCCAAAGGGTAAGTATACACATTTTGGTTCAGATCGGTGAAACGGTGTAGATTTGTGCAAAAAGGGCCTAAATGCAGGGAATGGCGTGGTCTGTCCGAAATTTCAAGCAGACAGTGTTAGTCGCAGTGTTCCATAGGTAAATATACAAATTTTGGTTGAGATCGGTGAAACGGTATAGATTTGGGCCAAAGGGCCTAAATGCAGGGAATGGAGTGGTCAGTCCGCAATTTCAAGCAGACAGTGTTACTCGCAGGGCACCAAAGGGTAAGAATACGAATTTTGGTTCTGATCGGTGAAACGGTGTAGATTTGGACCAAAGGGCCTAAATGCAGGGAATGGGGTGGTCTGTCCGAAATTTTAAGTGGTCAGTGGTACTCGCAGGGTACCAAAGGGTAAATATACAAATTTTGGTTGAGATCGGTGAAACGGTGTGGATTTGGACCAAAGGGCCTAAATGCAGGGAATGGGGTGGTCTGTCCGAAATTTCAAGTGGACAGTGTTACTCGCAGGGTTCCAAAGGTTAAATATACAACTTTTGGTTCAGATCGGTGAAACGGTGTAGATTTGTGCAAAAGGGCCTAAATGCAGGGCATGGGGTGGTCTGTCCGAAATTTAATGTTGACGGGGTTACCCGCAGGGTTCCAAAGGGTAAGTATACAAATTTTGGTTCAGATCGGTGAAACGGTGTGGATTCGTATACATAACAGACAGACAGACAGACAGACAAACTTTGTGCTTTATATATATAGATTACTATTCTTTTAATTATTATCATTATTATGGCGTACAACGACGAGACAACGCTCATTTTCAAACCCTTGGTGTCAGAAACAAAACTCGGGGCCCCTCAAGAACCGTAAAGGGTCCCCGAAAACTATATTTTAAGGCTCTAATCCCAACAGGTTCTTAGATATTCCCAGAAAACTAATTTCATTTAATAAACTCAAGAAGGAATGCAAGCCACTAACCATGACAACAGTATCTCAAGAGTTGGCATCCAACTTTCCATCTATTTCTGGAATAAGTAATGCCACTCCATTTATTACATTTCTATGAAAGGTTGCAAATGGCTATAAGGTTATCACGGAAGCAACTAAAACTGTAAAATTCATCAGTGCGCTTAAGGGGTTCAAGGAGTACCCTAGATTTTTTTCATACGACTTACACGTGCGATATGTCGTACAGAAGGTCCATTATATCTCCAAACAGCAACATTATTTTCAAAAATTCCTGATTTGAAATAGTAGACTGTTTTTTTGCTGATTTTAGGAATTTGGGCCATTGGAGGCTAAAAAAAACGGAATTTCCATGCACCACAGGCCTTTATAATTTATAAAAGGGGTCTTCCTGTAGTTGGGCACTTGACACAACGGTTAGGGTCAGTTCGAATGTGACGTGTATTGCGATTCGTCTACGAGGTTTTCAATTTTATTTTCACACCAGGAAGAACAAGTTAGGTATATTTAGTTTGAGATCACATTTTAACTAATCATTTTTCTTTGCCAACAAACAGGTTCCAAGCCCCTAAACATTGCAACATTAGCTCAATTGATAACATGTGATTATTAATACCGAAGACCGTTCGAAGAATGTGTACTTCTTCTAGTTTCAAATAAAGCGGAATGTCACCGAGATACAGAGGTTTTTATTTTTAGTGGAAACGGAAAGAACGTCCCATATCCTCTCTCTTTTCATAATTTACTTTAATTTGTTATTTGTTTTACATGTTCTTCCTTTATAAGATATACATTTGGATAAAAACTATATTTCTTACCCTCAATTGGGGTATTTTAAGTACTTCTTGTTATCGTTGAAAGATTAAATTCGCTCACCTGAAAAATGTACAGAATGTGACTTACTTCGTTTTTCCCGTTGAGTCTTCAAATATTTATTTCATAGACGAGCCACGAGTGGAGGACTCTTCAATGGAGACTACTAAGGCTTTGCGTACAAACATCATCTGCAGAAAACCGCCAACAAACTAAAAAGTCGTAATAACATTCTCCAACGACTGGCTGGAACTTCTTGGAGAGCAGATGGAAGCACTTAACGGATAACATATTTGGCCTTGGTCTATTCTGCAGCAGAATAATGCTCTGGTATCTGGCTTAATAGTGCTCACACACAGCTAGTAGATTCACAACTTCGCCAAACCATGCGGATCATGACTGGTACACTTCGTGCTACACCGATCAAATGGTTACCGGTACTCAGCAATATAGTACCTCCACATATTAGGGGACAGAAGGCCCTTCCAGCTGTGGACAAGAATGTAGAAGAATGAACATCTACCTGTTCATGAGCATATCAGACAGAAATGCACACGCCTTAAGTCTCATCAGCCTGCTTTGAAGACGGCTGTGAAGTTAACATCCAGCTCCTTCAACTCCACTTCTAAGTGGTGAACAGAGTGGTCTTTATCCCCAACTCGTGCAATAGTGGATATTAATAATCCATCTACAAAACTGGCTTGCTTCGATCTGCCACGCTGCATCTGGAGTAGACTAAATCGCATGAGATGTGGAGTAGGTAGAACAGCATCTACTTTACACACATGTGGCTGGTCAGTTTCCCCCCATTGCGACTGTGGGGAGGTTCGCTAAACAATGAAACATGTAGTGCTTTCTCTGGCACCATGGAAGGCCTCAACTCAGCAACACCGGAAGCAGAGAAGTGGGTAGCGGAATTGGACATTCACATTTAGTGAGACGTACTGAACCCATGTGCCATCAGGTCCATGGATGGTCGAATCCATGCATTGGAGGAAGAAATCAAAGAAACGTACAGTTTCCAATGTAACTTAAAGAAAGATCAAGCTAGGAGGCCAGTATAAGGTTGTGCAACTAACGAGGACCAGGTGTTCGAGAGGATGATATCATCCCTCTTGACATTCTGAAGGGAGCGAGTCACGAGTATTAATAACCGAGTGGAACTTTCCAACGATTAGACAAGGAGGCCTGAATCGGAATTCAAGCTGACGTTGCTGGAAAATGACAACACCGCTTATGCGCCAGGAGAGAAATAATTAAATTTAACCCATTTACAAGTATAATAATGAGTAAACAAGTACAGTACAGTGAATCATTTTGAATGAGAGATTTTTCAGTAAAGAGAAACCATTTAATAATTGCGCAGGAAATAACTGCCAACGCAAGACGACGTCATTGGGGAATTACCGAAGCCTGTGTGGAGGGGAGAGAGCAAAAGAAATGCAACACCCACACATCTGAGGACGAGAAATTAATTAATATCTCCGAATTGCACGATCGATTCTTAGGTGCAATGAGATTATTTGACATTGAGAAGACGAGCTTTCGGAAGGTATAATTTTTATATTTGTGGCACCATTATTTTAGAAGTTGACCACAGAAAAGGCTAGAGTCTTATTTTTTGTAGTAAAATAGTATAAAGCTTCGGGCTTCACCAAGCCAATCATGCAGTTTCAAACGGCCTGAGGGCACGTCACTAGGCTACATCAAACACCGAATGCAGTTCGACAGTCCGTGAGGGGCATAACTCTGCGTCACATCGAAGACAGTTACCAGTACTCCTTGAGGGGAGAAACGCTGTGTTACACCGCAGAAGTAATATCCGATAGCCATAGGCGTCGCAGTATTAATGACTTGCTTGCCTCCATAAGGAGTGGTCAAGAAGAAATTTAAAGTTTCGCCGTATTGAAATATTAGGAAAATCCTAGTTACAGGATTTAGGCCCGACTGTATACAAGTTATAGTGAAAGTTCGTAAGATATAGTCAGAGCAGGCCGCGAACGTCGGACTTAAAGGCGATAGGTCGTTAAATAGACGAACGAATGTATCATAACGTACGGAAGTACCGTACCAGAAAGATAAACTGTTATTTAAATTAAAGAACCCAAAAAGGGAAGAACAGAATAAGGTTCGGAACGTATACCAGAAACGTAGGAGTGTTAGAACCGATCAAATAGAGAAGATAGGAGACTATAAACATTATCTCCAGAAAGCAGGCGAACTATTCTAAAAGTACTAGAATCGAGAAGTACTAGCGGCTATACACTAAATCTATAGGTCATTGAGGAGACCTCGATCCGAATAGACTTTCGCTAGGATCGATAAACAGATCTACAAAGAAGCCGTTCAAGCTAGATAAATAGCCGGTCATCCAGGATAGGAGTAGAAGAATTTGGATTCCAGGGAACAGTAGATGTTTCGAGACTTTCGTATTCTGCAGGATAGGAAGCCGACATCGAATAAATTTCACCCTTGGAAACGGGAATTTAAGAAGGTCACGTGTGATAGGCTCAGAAATACGGCCTCGTGATCAAGAATTGTGAAGTGTAAAATTTATCAAGATTGTGTGTTAAATTAATATTTTTAGTGTTTATTATGTGTTCAAAAGGGACACATCAGTGTATAAAAATGTCGTCAATGTTAAGTGTCTTAAATATATGTCAAGTAGTGTTTATACATAAGATGAATTCCTTTAATATGGAGTAAAAAGTTCAAAGTGGGCCCAAAATGAAGCACCGCACAAGAATAAAGATCATGGGACGATCTTAAAAACATGTGAGTACTGAATTTCATTCTATTTTGGTGTCAGAAATTGACTGTGTACAAATCCACCGGAGTTTTTGAGTAAAAGGGATGTGTTTTAATAAATAAATACTGAATAAGCAAGAACGCGGTCTGAACAATAATAGAAAATTTGAGAAATTATAAATGATTATGTAAAGAATAAATCCCGTAGAGGAAATAAGTGAATAAAATGTTAATGTATTTAACAAATGTCATAAGAGCAAGCGAAATATCAGTAATTATCATGAAAGATATTCGAATACAGTAAAGTTGAAATATGAAAGAAATAGCTTTTGAGCGTGTGTAAAGAATAAAGATAATAATAATAACTAAATATGGAAATATTAAATAAAGATCAAATAAATTGATGTGAACATAAGAGCGTTGAAGCCTTAATGTATGTGTAAGATATGATGTTTAAGAGAATATTTTAAAAGGGAGCGATTTATCGGCAACGGAAAAGATTAATATAAGAATTAAAATAATATGAATTGTTACTAATGAGATTTATCAGTTCTTGGGAAGACAATTCGGCTTAAAATAATGTATAGCGCAAAAGAGCGCCAATAATATTAAAATGTCACGCTAGGAACGCGTAGAGGTTAAAATACTTGGTAAATTACTTATGGAGGGTAGTTGATTGCAGTGAATTGATAATTGTATAAGTCCTCTATTTGTGACGTAGTATCACGAGGCATTGTGTATGTATTTGAAAGGGAGCTAATATATGGTATTATTGAGCGTATGTCATATGGGCCACGGCCGACTTTAAATCGCATTTTGTATAAGTCCTCTGTAAGGGAATGGTTCCCGAGGCACGTGAAGAGATTCGAACGCAGAATCTTCTTATGATAAAAGCCCCTTAATTCTTCGTCGTCGGATGTGTATTAATCTTCCCAATCAATGAGGACCCTCTCATAATTAATAAATGCCAAGGTTACGAAAGTGGTCTATGAACCAAAGAATAGTTGTTTGAATGAGTACGGTACAGTAAAAGCCGGTCTCTCCCCAGAACTGAATATAATGTGAAGGTTTGTTTTGAAAGCCTTGGAAATAAGCTACTAACGTGGGTTAGACAGGGAGTCGCCGTCACCCTCCGTGTCATAAATCGCGCCCGAGTAGAAGGGTCTAGCTTTCTTAAAGCGAGAGGGGCCAGAAACCGTCTCGTAAGATGTTGTAAAGAGAAATGAATACACCAGGAGTGTTTAAAGTTGTTAACGACCCGGGCGTTGAACCGAGGTCCTTGTAGATTGATATTTTCGTTTGCCTGTTCAGATCGTAGTTTCTTATATGATAATGGTCTTATAAGACATAAGAGATAAATAACAATCCCTATTGTAGTGTTGGATAGACGTAGGATTCCACGAGTTAATTGAAGGCAACTAAGTTTCGGGAGTAACTATAGTTTTTTGACTGTGTCAAGTATCTTCACGCTCTGGAGTACACAATTGATTTCCTGATTACCTTAATATATTTGTGAATATAAAGAGAGATGATAACAACTGAATGTGTGGACATGCCCAAAATATTGAGTTAGATAATTAACATAAATTTTAAATGTAATTATAAATTTGTTTTTGAGAATTAAGAAATATAGAGGATAATGTTTGAGGTGTACAAGAATGACACCATTATTATGTAAAGCATGGAGCCAAAAGAGCTCGGAGTTATATAAAACTTACAGTGATGCTTTATGGAAGTAAGACTAAGTAGGAATTGTTGGTTTATGTGGAAACCATATGTTTTAAATACAATATTTGTTTTATTATATTTGTGATTCCTTGTTCATTTGGAACAAGTAGATGATTATGGGTCAGTAATTAAATTGTTAAAGTGTTTGTAGCGCCATTAATTTTATTAATTAAATGTGTTTAAATAGGAGTTGATTTTGTTGTTATTTTTGCAAGGGTATCCTCTAATTAATCCAAAATATGTGAGTCACAGAGTGGGGGAACTTACCGCTGCCCCGAAAATTCCGAATTGAGCTACGCTGGTATACTGTGATTGGCATATTTCTTGCTAAAAGGGCACATGGGGGTCTTATAAGTAATGTGCTGGATTAATAACTAGAGGAACACTTAAGACGGTCATTTCATGTAAATTAAAGTAATGATAGGTGTAGCTACAACATAAAATCTTAACTGACCGCATGGGTCCCTAGAAACTCATACCGAGCAGCCCTGTATTATATTATTATCAACCCCCTAGCAAACATTTCATGGTGGCTTCAACGTGGGGCTACTAGCATATCACCTATCTTCATGGCGCCCAGTACGAAGGGCTGAGTTTTCCTAGGGAAAACCCGAGTTTTCTCAAAAAATCAAAATTTTCATTTTTTTTGAAAAAAATGGTTTTTCGAAATTTTGAATTTTAAATACTTCCATAAAGGTTTATGAAATTGAATAAAGTAGTAAAAGGGTACGTTGTAGGTGAATACCCGTACCTAAGTAATATTTTTAAAGAAATTGGGACACACTAATTCGGAGTATCATCTCTCAAACATGTACTAGTGTGGTGGCATTAGTGGCCCACTGTATTCAAAGATGATGTTGTTAAGTGAAGAGAGGCGGAGGCTCTCTGAGAATGTAAGGGCCGAGAGCCCAGATAGAGGTAAAACTACAGGTGAGAAGGAGTACCCAACTAAAGAAATTATAAATGTTTCTGTAGAAAGCATGCGTGCACCTGGAGACATAGTTACACGAAGAGAAGGTAACATGTCTGCAGACAAAAGGGTAAATGTTGAGCTTTCAGAGCTCGAAAAGGAAAAAGAAAATTGTACACCGATTCCAAGGGAAAATGTAATTAATACAGATAATGATAATGAGGAAGGTAATTCAAAGTCTCACGTAGTAATGCCGGTTCAGGGAGGCTCAGAAAACGAAGGGGAAAAGAGCGATAGGACTGACGCTCAGGATCAGGAGAAAGTAGAAATGGCAACTTGGGATGAAATAAATAAATTCTTGGAGATAATTAGGGAAACGGACAATGAACACGAAAAAATGAGGAACGAACTTTGGGGATTAAAGGATCTCGAATTAAGAATAAAAGAAGGAATTATGGAACAAACAGACAGTATTTTCGAGGAAATAAAGAAAATAAACGGGCTCCGTGAAAGGGCCTGTAAAAGTAAATGTAAGATACCCAAAAAGGAATTAGAAGAATTATATAGGGAAATCCCTAATGTTAAAAGGTCATTAAGAGAAACCAAGAAGAAATTTGCGAAACGCATGGAGAAAGAGGGGAAAATTGAAATAGTTCCGTGGGAACAGCTAAAAATGTTTATTAAGGAAATAAGTGAGATAATGGAGCAGGTATGGGATATAAGAAGAGAATGGGATAAGATTTGGTGGAAGACCGATTATAAAGAGCACGAAAGGCTGAAATATGTTAAGGAACAAATGGATTATATGAAAGAAGAATGGGATAAGATGCATTATTTCAGAATGAGCATGCATAACGAATCTGGAATAATAAGCATTCAGGAGTTAGCTGAAGTGAGGAAGGTCAAAATTCCAGAATATACAGAAATAGTAGAGGCTGCTCAGAAGGTATATGAGGAATACATATTAGCAGAGGACCTCAAAGGAAAAGAAATGGCTATCTCAGTCAAAAATGAAACAGTTGTCCAGAAGGAAGTTGAAAAACAAGCCGAAATTGAAGAAGAAAAAGAAGTCATGGTGCCAGAACAGCCCAAAATTGAGATTAGAAAAGTCGAACAAGAAATAGAAATCGTAATGATTCCAGTGGAAACTGAGGAAACTTTGGAGATCCTTCCTGAAGAAGACATGGAGATTCAAGAGGAAATCGTAAGTCCAGACCAGGAGGACAGCCAAAATGAAAATGAGCTCCAAACTGAAGAGACTCATTTTGATGAAAAGGTCGAGCTGGAAGAACAAGAAGTAATCTCGGAACAGGAGATAACAAAGGAATTGATAGTCGAAGAAACGGAAATGATAATTCCTGAAGAAACAGAGAAATTAGATGAAACAAAAATAGAAAATGTCAACGAAGCACCGATGGAAACAGAGGTTCAAGACTTGACGAAGGAAAGTGAAAAAGAAAACCCAGAAGAAATTCAGGAGGTGAAGAAAGATGAGATACCCTTAGAAGAAATTCAGGATAAGAAAGATAGGAAACAATTAGACGAAGAAGAAGAAAAATTGAAAGCCCAGATCCTTGAATTAATGATAAA
The DNA here is from genome assembly GCA_946902985.2 of Meconema thalassinum. Classification (NCBI taxonomy): domain Eukaryota; kingdom Metazoa; phylum Arthropoda; class Insecta; order Orthoptera; family Tettigoniidae; genus Meconema; species Meconema thalassinum. The sequence goes on along the minus strand of OX336390.1, from coordinate 834,287,806 downwards.
ATGTCAGGAATGCCAACGACAGAAAAGAGGACTGGAAAGAGGTCCAAACAAGAGCCAAGAAAACCTAAAGGAAAAGGATGAGATTGTTGGAAACAATGAAAAATGAGAGGAGACGTCTCTGAAGAAAATCAAGACTGAGGAAAACCGCCATTGGTAGTTGGTGTACCAGGAAATGGATACCACATGGAAACAATGAAAGGAGGAGGAATAACATACGAAGCCTTGGAGAAATAGGATGCCCAGGCATACTTCAGCTGGAAACTCCGTAAAAAGAAAGGGAGCGATAAAAAGAAGAGAAAAGAAGGAGATCTGAAAGACCTAAAGAACTGGAAGAGTCGGAAAAAGAAATACTCTTTGGAAATGCCATCTCGATACGAGGTGAAGGAAAAGGATCATTCCATCATGAACAAACGGGTAAAGCCATTTGCAACCGTCAAAGAATAAGAGAAATAAGTATAATATGTGTTTGAAATACCATCTCAAAGAGAGATGAGGAAGGGGGAAGAAAACCAGAAAGAGTCAGGTGAGGTCAGACTGGGCTCTTAAAAATCAAATGAAGTGTAACAGACTTGAAGTCTGAAAACTGTAATGAATTAAGTTACGGGTAAAGCTAATTGCACCCGCAAAGTAATTAACAGAAAGTCATTAAGTTGAAAATAGGTAATGAATAGAGAACAGACCGACTAGAAGTCTGTCCTGAGAAAAGAAGAAAGGAACCAACTGTTGACTCGAGTTTGGAAGTGCACGCCAGACGAGGGGAGAGTTGTAAACACCGAACGTGACAAGAAATTTATGGCCCTGAGTGTAGCCGACCACTAGGGGAATAAATGAATGAATGGGAACTTTTGAAGACCCAACCTAAACACAAACCAGAGAGGAAAGGAACTTTAAAGAAGTAATTGATTTTATTGAAAAAGAAAATTTTAATGTAATAAAAGAGAAAGAAAGGGTAAAGATAGAGCACACCCAACCTACACAATTAGTGGAAGGAACTTTAAGGAAATAAAACAACAGTAAATACGGATGACGTTATGATGGATTCGATGAATAAAGAATACAAAATTAATTGAAATAAATTTCCTCAAAAATTTTTCGAAAATTTATTTACCTAAGGAGGGGAGAGATGAACCCATGTGCCATCAGGTCCATGGATGGTCGAATCCATGCATTGGAGGAAGAAATCAAAGAAACGTACAGTTTCCAATGTAACTTAAAGAAAGATCAAGCTAGGAGGCCAGTATAAGGTTGTGCAACTAACGAGGACCAGGTGTTCGAGAGGATGATATCATCCCTCTTGACATTCTGAAGGGAGCGAGTCACGAGTATTAATAACCGAGTGGAACTTTCCAACGATTAGACAAGGAGGCCTGAATCGGAATTCAAGCTGACGTTGCTGGAAAATGACAACACCGCTTATGCGTCAGGAGAGAAATAATTAAATTTAACCCATTTACAAGTATAATAATGAGTAAACAAGTACAGTACAGTGAATCATTTTGAATGAGAGATTTTTCAGTAAAGAGAAACCATTTAATAATTGCGCAGGAAAAAACTGCCAACGCAAGACGACGTCATTGGGGAATTACCGAAGCCTGTGTGGAGGGGAGAGAGCAAAAGAAATGCAACACCCACACATCTGAGGACGAGAAATTAATTAATATCTCCGAATTGCACGATCGATTCTTAGGTGCAATGAGATTATTTGACATTGAGAAGACGAGCTTTCGGAAGGTATAATTTTTATATTTGTGGCACCATTATTTTAGAAGTTGACCACAGAAAAGGCTAGAGTCTTATTTTTTTGTAGTAAAATAGTATAAAGCTTCGGGCTTCACCAAGCCAATCATGCAGTTTCAAACGGCCTGAGGGCACGTCACTAGGCTACATCAAACACCGAATGCAGTTCGACAGTCCGTGAGGGGCATAACTCTGCGTCACATCGAAGACAGTTACCAGTACTCCTTGAGGGGAGAAACGCTGTGTTACACCGCAGAAGTAATATCCGATAGCCATAGGCGTCGCAGTATTAATGACTTGCTTGCCTCCATAAGGAGTGGTCAAGAAGAAATTTAAAGTTTCGCCGTATTGAAATATTAGGAAAATCCTAGTTACAGGATTTAGGCCCGACTGTATACAAGTTATAGTGAAAGTTCGTAAGATATAGTCAGAGCAGGCCGCGAACGTCGGACTTAAAGGCGATAGGTCGTTAAATAGACGAACGAATGTATCATAACGTACGGAAGTACCGTACCAGAAAGATAAACTGTTATTTAAATTAAAGAACCCAAAAAGGGAAGAACAGAATAAGGTTCGGAACGTATACCAGAAACGTAGGAGTGTTAGAACCGATCAAATAGAGAAGATAGGAGACTATAAACATTATCTCCAGAAAGCAGGCGAACTATTCTAAAAGTACTAGAATCGAGAAGTACTAGCGGCTATACACTAAATCTATAGGTCATTGAGGAGACCTCGATCCGAATAGACTTTCGCTAGGATCGATAAACAGATCTACAAAGAAGCCGTTCAAGCTAGATAAATAGCCGGTCATCCAGGATAGGAGTAGAAGAATTTGGATTCCAGGGAACAGTAGATGTTTCGAGACTTTCGTATTCTGCAGGATAGGAAGCCGACATCGAATAAATTTCACCCTTGGAAACGGGAATTTAAGAGGTCACGTGTGATAGGCTCAGAAATACGGCCTCGTGATCAAGAATTGTGAAGTGTAAAATTTATCAAGATTGTGTGTTAAATTAATATTTTTAGTGTTTATTATGTGTTCAAAAGGGACACATCAGTGTATAAAAATGTCGTCAATGTTAAGTGTCTTAAATATATGTCAAGTAGTGTTTATACATAAGATGAATTCCTTTAATATGGAGTAAAAAGTTCAAAGTGGGCCCAAAATGAAGCACCGCACAAGAATAAAGATCATGGGACGATCTTAAAAACATGTGAGTACTGAATTTCATTCTATTTTGGTGTCAGAAATTGACTGTGTACAAATCCACCGGAGTTTTTGAGTAAAAGGGATGTGTTTTAATAAATAAATACTGAATAAGCAAGAACGCGGTCTGAACAATAATAGAAAATTTGAGAAATTATAAATGATTATGTAAAGAATAAATCCCGTAGAGGAAATAAGTGAATAAAATGTTAATGTATTTAACAAATGTCATAAGAGCAAGCGAAATATCAGTAATTATCATGAAAGATATTCGAATACAGTAAAGTTGAAATATGAAAGAAATAGCTTTTGAGCGTGTGTAAAGAATAAAGATAATAATAATAACTAAATATGGAAATATTAAATAAAGATCAAATAAATTGATGTGAACATAAGAGCGTTGAAGCCTTAATGTATGTGTAAGATATGATGTTTAAGAGAATATTTTAAAAGGGAGCGATTTATCGGCAACGGAAAAGATTAATATAAGAATTAAAATAATATGAATTGTTACTAATGAGATTTATCAGTTCTTGGGAAGACAATTCGGCTTAAAATAATGTATAGCGCAAAAGAGCGCCAATAATATTAAAATGTCACGCTAGGAACGCGTAGAGGTTAAAATACTTGGTAAATTACTTATGGAGGGTAGTTGATTGCAGTGAATTGATAATTGTATAAGTCCTCTATTTGTGACGTAGTATCACGAGGCATTGTGTATGTATTTGAAAGGGAGCTAATATATGGTATTATTGAGCGTATGTCATATGGGCCACGGCCGACTTTAAATCGCATTTTGTATAAGTCCTCTGTAAGGGAATGGTTCCCGAGGCACGTGAAGAGATTCGAACGCAGAATCTTCTTATGATAAAAGCCCCTTAATTCTTCGTCGTCGGATGTGTATTAATCTTCCCAATCAATGAGGACCCTCTCATAATTAATAAATGCCAAGGTTACGAAAGTGGTCTATGAACCAAAGAATAGTTGTTTGAATGAGTACGGTACAGTAAAAGCCGGTCTCTCCCCAGAACTGAATATAATGTGAAGGTTTGTTTTGAAAGCCTTGGAAATAAGCTACTAACGTGGGTTAGACAGGGAGTCGCCGTCACCCTCCGTGTCATAAATCGCGCCCGAGTAGAAGGGTCTAGCTTTCTTAAAGCGAGAGGGGCCAGAAACCGTCTCGTAAGATGTTGTAAAGAGAAATGAATACACCAGGAGTGTTTAAAGTTGTTAACGACCCGGGCGTTGAACCGAGGTCCTTGTAGATTGATATTTTCGTTTGCCTGTTCAGATCGTAGTTTCTTATATGATAATGGTCTTATAAGACATAAGAGATAAATAACAATCCCTATTGTAGTGTTGGATAGACGTAGGATTCCACGAGTTAATTGAAGGCAACTAAGTTTCGGGAGTAACTATAGTTTTTTGACTGTGTCAAGTATCTTCACGCTCTGGAGTACACAATTGATTTCCTGATTACCTTAATATATTTGTGAATATAAAGAGAGATGATAACAACTGAATGTGTGGACATGCCCAAAATATTGAGTTAGATAATTAACATAAATTTTAAATGTAATTATAAATTTGTTTTTGAGAATTAAGAAATATAAAGGATAATGTTTGAGGTGTACAAGAATGACACCATTATTATGTAAAGCATGGAGCCAAAAGAGCTCGGAGTTATATAAAACTTACAGTGATGCTTTATGGAAGTAAGACTAAGTAGGAATTGTTGGTTTATGTGGAAACCATATGTTTTAAATACAATATTTGTTTTATTATATTTGTGATTCCTTGTTCATTTGGAACAAGTAGATGATTATGGGTCAGTAATTAAATTGTTAAAGTGTTTGTAGCGCCATTAATTTTATTAATTAAATGTGTTTAAATAGGAGTTGATTTTGTTGTTATTTTTGCAAGGGTATCCTCTAATTAATCCAAAATATGTGAGTCACAGAGTGGGGGAACTTACCGCTGCCCCGAAAATTCCGAATTGAGCTACGCTGGTATACTGTGATTGGCATATTTCTTGCTAAAAGGGCACAGTACATCACTCACACTCAATGTTTACAATTGAACTGTCGAAGTTGTCAGGTAGATAATATAGATAATCTATAAATATATTGTTTTATTCCTGTTATTAGCCTACTTTCGATTTTTGCAAAAAATGAAAGTAGACTTATGAGATCACTACAGGGCGAAAAAAAAGTGTGTCTGTCTCTGTGTGTATGTGTGTGTTGTGAGTCTGTGTGTGTGTGTGTGAGTGTGTGTACTCTGAATGTCTGCCCCCCCCCCCTATCAATTCGAACACGGTGAGTGGGTACAAAGGTAGCACTAGCAAAGGACACCTCAGTGTCATGTTTTATATCGCCGCCATCTTGACGGAAACGTAATGGCGGCCACACAAATGTTCAAAGCTTAAATCAAATTACGACTAACCTAATCATCCGATCTCTACCAAATTTTGCAACAACATACCTTTATGGGGGCAGCATCCTTTGACCAAACTAATAGGTCATCAGCCTAATAGTTTGCGGATGGCGGCCATCTTTGTGTGAAAATCGATTACCCCTATTAATTCGAACACGGCGAAACCGAATGGAACGAAATTTGGTACAGAGGTAGTACTAGCAAAGGGCACCCCAGTGTCATGTTTTATATCGCCGCCATCTTGACGGAAACGTAATGGCGGCCACACAAATGTTCAACGCTTAAATCAAATTACGACTAACCTAATCATCCGATCTCTACAAAATTTTGCAACAACATACCTTTATGGGGTCAGCATCCTTTGACCAAACTAATAGGTCATTAGCCTAATAGTTAGCGGATGGCGGCCATCTTTGTGTAAAAATCGATTACCCCTATTAATTCGAACACGGTGAAACCGAATGGAATGAAATTTGGTACAAAGGTAGCACTAGCAAAGGGCACCTCTGTGTCATGTTTTATATCGCCGCCATCTTGACGGAAACGTAATGGCAGCCACACAAATATTCAAAGCTTAAATCAAATTACGATTAACCTAATCATCCGATCTCTACCAAATTTTGCATCAACATACCATTATAGAGGGAGCATCCTTTGACCAAACTAATAGGTCATTAGCCTAATATTTTGCGGATGGCGGCCATCTTTGTGTGAAAATCGATTCCCCCTATTAATTCGAACACGGTGAAACCGAATGGAACGAAATTTGGTACAGAGGTAGCACTAGAAAAGGCCACCTCAGTGTCATGTTTTATATCACCGCCATCTTGACGGAAACGTAATCGCGGCCACCCATATGTTAAAGGCTAAAATGTAATTACGACCAACCTAATAATCTAGTCTCTACCTAATTTTAAAACAACAAATCTTTATGTGGGAAGCATATTCTGACCGAACTGCTAGATCATCAGCCCAATAGTTTGCAGATGGTGGCCAAGTATGTGTGCAAATCGATTCCCCCTATCAATTCAAACACGGTGAAACCGAATTGAACGAAATTTGGTACAGAGGTAGCACTATCAAATGGCACCTCAGTGTCATGTTTTATATCGCCGCCATCTTGACGGAAACGGAATGACGGCCACCCAAATGTTAAAAGTTTAAATCAAATTTCTACCATCCTAATAATTTGATCTCTACCGGATTTTGCAACAACATGCCTTTTTGTGGAAAGCATCATATGACTGACTACAAGGTCATCAGCCCAATAGTTTGCAAATAGCGGCCATGTATGTGTGCAAATCCATTCCCCAGGTCAATTCAAACACGGTGAAACCGAATTGAATGAATTTTTTTTACAGAGGTAGCACTAGCAAAGGGCACCTCATATTCATGTTTAATACCCCTATAGCACGTTGTATTTCAACAAGCTACTACAACCAACATTCAATTATACTTCTTGAAAAGGACAAAGAGTTATAACAATACCCATGCATTTAGGAGAAAGTAGGCTATATGTTCTTTACTGAACATCTTGTTTTTTCTCTCAAGCTTCGTAAATTGCTTTGTATATAGATGTTAATTTGTAGCCTACTCTGTGCTTATCTTCCACAGGATATGTAAATAGTTTATAGGTTGTTTTCATCATACGCTAAATAAATAAATAAATAAATAAATAAATAAATGAGGCTTTAACGCCCTGTAAAATACTAAAGAAAGGACCTTGTTTTTACGAATGTTTTTTAATGGCAGGTGCAGGGTAGGTGTATTTCACATAGTGTGGATAGTATTGTATAGAGTATAGTATAACAATCTTTAAGATTTGAGAGTCTGTCTGTTAGATAGTCAACGCGGAGGCTGGTCGGATCCTCAAAAAGCACCGCAATAGGTTAGCCTATGTGGGTAAAAACCACTAACACCCAAGGCAGCTCTATAATGAGGCATACTTGGCAAGGTGAGGAGTGAGATAGTTTGCCATTGCTTTCCTCACTGAGTCAGAACAATAGCTCTGACCATAAGAGTAGAACCAAGGCGGTCCGTGTTCGATTCCCGGTCAATGCATGTGAGATTTTCGAAGTGAAATGCCATGTCCTGTGGTTCGGATTCCACGTAAAAAGGAGGTCCCGTGGCTCATAATCACAAGATTCACGGTCACGTAAAACTACAATCTTCCTTTTTCCTTCATATGAGTAGAACCTTTCACAGCACACACATGCACTAGCACTAGCTCAGTAGCTTCCATATAATCACAGCCATGAATGAGAATGAGGCATCGGTGGAAAGCCACATTTTACTCTAGCCTGCGCCAATAGACAAATGCGAAAGTACTGCATTAATCAAGAGATGGTAACGTCAATAAATACACTTCGCTTGACTTTCTATTATTCAATTTTTAAAACATCCTCAAAAGCCAGATATTAATATTAGCTGATTGCATTTTTAAGGACATCTCATGATTATTAAATGGCGCAGTAAGGGGTTCTTAAGAGCATATATTAAATATTACAGGGAATTGTTTGGTCATAATTGCATTTCAAGGTCCTTTCTTTAGTATTTTACATGGCGTTAAAGCCTTAGTAATCTCCCTTGAAGTGTTCTCCACTGAAAATGGCGAATCCTTGGTTTATATAATTAATTAACAAGTAGTTCCGTGAAGAACTATACAGCCTATTTTCATATATCCTATTTATGTTAATTGCCTCTATCAACCTACAAAATTTCAGTTTGATTGCTGTAATAGATTCGTAGATATTGAGAACCGACTAAATATTACGGCTGGTCGCCAGTTTGGATTTTTATATATGTAGGTCTTAGAGTTATGTACTGTTACATGAAGATTATTCTGTACGTGTAGTATGCAAACTTCAACCGCATGATTAGGACACAAGAAGTAAAAACGAGATTTTAAAATTTCGCACAGCTGCCATCTTGTGGTTATGGAAACAATTGAAAAAAATAGATGCCAGTGGATTAGCATTTGTATAATGATTTACTGTACCTAGTGTCACTGCACTCGGATGGTTAAATTGCGAGAAACGACCATGTGAATATTTATACTTCGCGTCGCCGCCATGTTGGATTTGTGATCACCAGGTTATTGAAAGTCCTATAGGTGAATTTATGTTCATAGCCTCTATGAACATTAAAAATTCTATTTGATTGCTGTAATAGATTCGTAGATATTGGGATCCATCTAAATATTTCGGATGGTCGCCATGTTGGATTGTTATATGTATAGGCCATAGAGTCATGTACCATTAAAGGAAATTTAATGCATAGGTTCATTATTCAAACTTTCACTTCGATCGCATGATTACGACACAGGAAATAAAAAACTTAATTTTAAAATTTGCACAGCCGCTATCTTGAGGTTATGTATACGATTGAACTAAATTAGATACAATTACAATGTGTATAAACATTTGCTGTACCAAGTTTCATTGCGTTTGGATCATTAAATCGCGAGAAAGTTATATTTAAAATTTTCAAATTCGCTTGGCCACCATATTCGTTTTGTAGTTAACCGGTTTTTGAAAGTCTTATAGATGAACTTCCAGTCATGCCCTTTATCTCCGTACAAAATTTCAGGGTGATACCGCTAATAGTTTCAGAGATATAGAATGCCGGTGAAATACTTCGCACAGCCACCATCTTGAGGTTATGTAAACAATTGAACGAAGTTAGATGTCAGTGCATTACCATTTGTATAAACATATACTGTACCAAGTTTCATTGCGTTTGGTTGGTTAAATCGGGAGAAACGTCTATTTAAAAGTCGCAACTTCACCTGGCCGCCATGTTGGTTTAGTAGTTACCAGATTTTCAAATGTCACATAGGTGAACTTCTAGTAGCTCCCTTTATCACCGTAAAATATTCAGGTAATAGTTTCGGAGATATTGAATGCTGGTGAAATATTTCGCACAGCCACCATGTTGGATTGGTGCGACGTTACAAAATTTGAAGGGCACGGTCGGGGTCGTCCGGAGTGGTGCTATAAAGTTACAGAGTTTCATTGAAATCGCTCGAGCCGTTTAGAAGTTATTAGGGGGGATACACACCATCTCTCTCTCTCACACACACACACACACGCACACGCACACACAGACAGACACACGGACAAAAGGTGATCTCATAAGCCTTTTTTTTTTCATAAATGAAAGTAGGCTAAAAATGACAAACTGTCCCAAAAATGTAAGTATAATATTAATTAAAGCAGCAAAAATCACAATTATATAAATAGATTAGTATTCTATCCCACCCATGAATTAAAATGCCAGGAAAGGGCAATGTATAGTAAGACTGAACCAGTCTGCCACAGATCCATTTTACTACCCACCATATCTACCTGTTTCTAACAACCGTGTTCTTTTATATTTTTCATGGTAAAATTCTGATTTGTAATCGGAATATAAATTATTTTTTTGGAAATTGTATATGATTCTCTGGGTTTAGTCATGGCTTTTAAAACTACCTGATGGGAGAGCCCATTTACGATGAGACGCATGGCAACACACCTATGGCTTCGTGCACACACCTTGTCGCCACAATTTTGAAGTTTAGTAAGTTTAACATAACACTAGAATTTTGGGAAGGCTCACATTTGTGTGAAAAAATTAGGAAAATAGAATAAAATTTAAATAAACCAGACTTCTAGTAATGGTTGCTTAATGTTTATTTACTATCTCCATGTACACAAATATCTTAACTACACAAACCTATTCTCTGTATTAAATTTACAGAATTTTTTTTTTCACTCTTAGGGAAAATGTGCCTTAACGAAGAATCTGCGCGCAATGAGGCAGCACTCAGCAATGAGGCTCAAACATGGTTAATATTTCCTTCCCGGAAAGTGTTGGTCTTTCGTTTAGCATGTAAAAGTCGGTCATTTACAAATACATCGTAGGCTATTTCGATTCAATCATTATCTTTTCGTATTTTGAGGCAAGATGACACAAATTCCTTAGAAGTCATCGATATACAGTAAGTAAGTAAGTTCTAAGAAGTAGCTTACCACGGTGGGTGACTGGATAGCGTGTCGGTCTACTGACCCCAAGATGGCAAGTTCGCTCCTGGCCGTGGTAAGTGATTTTTGAAAGGCGGCAAAAATACGACACGCATGTCATACGATGTTGGCATGTCAAAGAATTCATTTGAATTCAGTAGACCGTGTTCATAATGGTAAAATTAATCTCGGGAGTTTCCGCCAACACAAAGTTCCTAATTTCTCTACTAGAAAGCGCTATAGTGTTCAAGGAGCTTAGATATCTAACCTCCTTGACTTTCATAGTGATTCAATGAACAACGAAATTCGACATGCAAGCTACCCTCTGGGTGCCAAATTACGAAGCTTGCACCCGGCCTTCGAAGCCATACGATATTATTATTAGCTCTAAGAAGTTCAAGACACTCAATGGGGTGGTTACTAATTTGGTGGGTTATACTGCGGAGAGTTGACAACTGAGAAAACTATTGGGAAACCATGATTTTCTTTCAAATGTGTAATGTAGTAGGGCTCGGATTTTTAGGTAAATAATTTTTTTATGTAAATACATATTCTAAGCATTTTTATATAAATACATAAATTCCTGCTTTTCACTTATTAGCACATACAACGACATAATATTTACACTTTAAAAATCTGTATGCTAGATCTTTCAGTTTATTGCATTTTTCTTCTGTGTTGCTTCAACGGGGAAGAACCTGTGAGCTATCTAATCTTCATACAGGGCGTGTGTCAGCTTGCAACTGTGTTATTCTTAACTTGTCACCCCGTGCCACTCACTGTGGAAGCCGGGGGTTTTCTTGCCCATAGTCATATTGCACCACTTACTAGACCTCCCCTCTCCCAGCTGCCTGGAACCAGTGCCACTCACATGCAGTTCATTATTGGCACTGTGAAGTGTACGATCCCTAAATTACAAGTTATCTTCTGTTGCAGAATGTAAAGATAATTTTACTTCTGATGGGGATGTTCTGTTCTGCCAACCATGTGGGAAAGGAATCAAGGCTGAACAGCGATCTCAAGTACACAACACCTAAAGGGCAAGAAACATATTGCCGCAGTTTCGCGCCTTCAGAATAGTTTTTCGCGTTAATCGTGGGTCATTTGTGATGGGCAACTCAGAGATGAATCACGTTCTGTATTGTAATGCTTCAGCAGTCAGTGACACATAGAATAAATAGCATTCGTGAGCACTGCATATTGTTTATATTCACTTTAATAAAATAAATTATAATTAAATATTTTTACTTTTTAGTCACATATTTCAGGGATTTTCAATACATAAAAAATAAAATATTTTCCCGACTTTTAGCACCTAAAAATCCGAGCCCTAGTCATTAGTTGGTCAACACGATTGGACGAATGGACCATTAGACTGTTAGTATTTTAGTAATTATTTTGATAACAACCTTTGAAAAGGAAAGTTTTTGTATGTAAGTCTTGCTTCTTTACGTATTTCATAATTTACCGCTGAAAAGGTCACAATATGGCCGAAACCGGTACTGTGATTCAAGTTCAACTGGTTATTGACTTAAGGTTTTAACTTACTGAATATTTTAATACATGATTGTAATTTATTCCAGGAGTGTATATTTAGCCTATTTTCATTTATGAAAAAATAGGCTTATGAGATCAACTTTTGTCCGTGTGTCTGCCTGTGTGTGCGTGTGTGTGTGTGTGAGGATTTTTGGGTGTCCCCCCTAATAACTTCTAAAAGGCTGTAGCGATTTCAATGAAACTCGGTACGTTCATAGCATTATTCCGGGCGACCCCGACCGTGCCTTTCAAATTTTGTTATGTCTCACCAATCCAACATGGCGGCTGTGCGAAATATTTCACCAGCATTCAATATCTCCGAAACTATTACCCATATCAACCTGGAGTTTTGTACGGTGATAAAGGGAGCTACTAGAAAATCACCCATGTGACATTAGGAAACCTGGTAACTACAAAACCAACTTGCCGGCCAAGCGAATTTGCCACTTTTAAATAGACGTTTCTCGCGATTTAACCAACCAAACACAATGAAACATAGTACAGTATATGTTTATACACATTGAAATGCACCGACACCTAAGTTCGTTCAATTGTTTATATAACCCCAAGATGGCGGCTGTGCGAAATATTTCACCGGCATTCTATATCTCTGAAACTATTATCGGTATCACCATGACATTTTGAACGGAGATAAAGGGCACTACTGGACGTTCATCTATGGGACTTTCGAATAACGGTTAACTACAAAACAAACATGGCGGCCAAGCGAATTTGAAAGTTTAAATAGACTTTTCTCGCGATTTAATGATCCAAACGCAATGAAACTTCGTACAGCAATTGTTTATACACATTGTAATAATAAATATTTATTGCAGCCAAGTGGCCATAATGGACAGTTATAAGGTGTTCTTACAAATAATTATTACAGGTAGATTAATCTTTACAGTATTCAACTATGCTCTTTGTCCGTTTGCTGCATGATGTGATGTGGTATTTGTTGCAGGGGTTATTGCACAGAGAAGATATGCATTCTTCATTCGGTTCATGGTATTTAACATTTTTACAGATCATGTGGTGGAAACCCTGGATGGCGAGTCTTGTTACCACATGTTTCATCTCCTGGTTCTCGTTTGTCCATCTTCTGTCCACCATTGCTTCTGTTGCGTAGAATTCAAGCGGGATTTCGTTCTGCTTCTGATGTCTTATCTCGAGGAGTTTCTTCATATGCTTAGTAGATGGCAGTTGTAGTCTTAATCTGAGATCTTCAATGTAGTATGTTTCTTTTGTTAGGACATATGCCAGCCTGGACTGGGACGTTCTTGCAATTCCTAGCACCCTTTTCAGGAAAGAAGCCTTTACTTTTTCAATTGTGATTAGGTCTGTCATGGATAGCCTTTCCCATATCAGTTCTAGACCATATGTAATGACGGGGGTTATTTTTGCGTGGAAGAGAATCATTGCTGTTTGTAGAGATAGTTTGGTAATATTGTTCAAATCGTACATTCCTCTAATGGCTGTTGCTCGTTCCTTTATATGTAGTCTAAAGGATTGGCACGTTGTCTGTAGGGTGAGACCGAGGTATTTGTAGGAATTGACTGTCTCAAGTTCAGTCTCTCCCAGGATCATTTTGTTTTCGGCGGCTAGTTTTCCTCCTTTTCGGAAGGCCATATGCACTGTCTTCTTTTCATTTAAACTGAGCTCATTTTCCTCCGCCCAGTCTTGCAAGTTGTTGAGCACTTCCTGTAGCTCCTGTCTGTTTGTAGACCCCAGAACCATGTCATCTGCGTACAGGTAAAGGGATACTGATTTTGTGTTTTCAATAGTCCGTATAACATCCACTGTCGCGACGTTGAACAGAGTGGGACTCAGTGGGTCGCCTTGTAGTTGGTTTGGGTGATCTGTCTTGAGGTTGATATCCCATCATTTATCTCTACTTTGTTGAAAGCCAGGATATTTTTTATCATATACGTGATTGTAATGCAGTGGTATCTAATTTAGTTCAATTGTTTAAGTAACCTCAAGATGGCGGCTGTAAGAATTTCAAAAATTAAGTTTTTATTTCTTGTGTTCTAATCATTCGATCGAAATCAACATTTGCATAATGAACGTACACAATAATCATCATCTAATAGTACATAACTCTATGGCCTACATATATTAAAATCCAACATGACAACCATCCGAAATATTTAGACGGTTCTCAATATCTTTTAATCTACTGCAGCAATCAAACTGAAATTTTGTAAGTGTATAGAGGCTATAAGCATACGTTCACCTATTGACGTGCAATAACCTGGTGAGCACACATCCAACATGGCGGCGACGCGAAATTCATATATTCAAATGGGCGTTTCTTGCGTTTTAACCATCCGAGCGCAGTGAAACTTGATACGGTATATGCTTCTATAAATTTTAATCGACTGACATCTAATTCATTTAAATTATTTTCATAACCACAAGATGGCGTCTGAGCGAAATATTAAAATCCCGCTTTTATTTCTTGTGTCCTAATCATGTGATTGAAGTTTGAATAAAACATCTACACAAGGCCTATAATATAAAAATCTAACATGTAGACCATCCAAAATATTTAGACGGTTCTCAATATCTATGAATCTATTACAACAATCAAACTGATGATTTGTATGTTGATAGAGGCAATTAATAATAGTAGGATATATGAAAATAGGCTAATTAGTTCTTCACGCATCTAAGTTACTTGTTGTATGTATATATTGTACCGCGCCCATTCATTGGGCATAATCGTGTTGACCGACTGAGGAGCTGCTAATGACAATTTTTTATAGGCAACACTGAAAGAATGTCTTCAAATCTCGACAATGTGTGATGTGCCAAATATTTGCAACCACTGTAAGAATTTACTCGAACAGATAAAATATACAAAACAACAAAAGCATATGGATCCCAATTGAGGACGCCACGAAAAAAACGGGATAAGTCACATTGTGTACTTTTTCAGGAGAGTGAATTTAAACTTTCAACACTAAAATGGAATACTTAAAATACCCCAATTGAGGGTAAGCAATGGAGTTTTTTTTTGCCAAATGTATTTCTTATAAATGAAGTACATGTAAAAGAAATAACAACTAAACTTAAATTATGAAAGAGTGAGAGGATATGGGACGTTCTTTCCTTTTCCACTAAAAATAAGAACCTTTGTATCTCGGTGACATTCCGCTTTCTTTGAAATTAATTTCAACTGATCTGTAGTGTCAATGTCTGCCCACCAGAATGAGGCATAAGCACATTTTCGAAAAAAATAGACTTACCCCGTTCTTTCCATAGGGTCTCCAATTGAGTTTTGGCCTAACAAAAAATGTGAATACTAGTTTTTCATGGAATCAAATGAGCTACTCCTGATACGAATTGTTTACAAACTGTGACCTTATTCATCACCTCTGAAAATTATGAAGGTACGAGCAAAAATGAATACATTATTATTTTACTAGATTTGTTGATAAAAGCTCCATAATTTTGATAGGGTTATTACTCAGTAGAACATTCTGGTTTTGTTTACCAGCTACGGCGATAAAATAGTGACCTGGTGATAAATATCAACTGGCGGTTGAAACTACATGCAAGTTGAAGTTCTTCAGACTTCCTCATGGCCCATGGTAATTTGTGTGTAACTGTGATAACGAGGCATATGGTTGCTGAATAAGGAGCAAATGGGATTCTTATTATAACTTCCTGTCATGCAAGTGACGGCGTAACATGAACTCCTGGCTCAATTTTACATACACTCAGTATGCTCATGCGAGGTATTCATTCGTCAGCGTCCGCCTCGTGACGTTAGTGGCCAGCATTCTTGGTGGACCGTGTAGGTCTGGGTGCGATTCCCGGCTCTGTCAAGAAATTTAGTTCTGGCCTCGGGGTTGGATCAGGGTTTTCTCGTCCACTTGAGACAGAACTGAGAAGAGGTGGGTTCGATTCCTATCTGAGCCATTCTAGAAGTGGGTTTGGTGGTTTCCCACTTCCATGCAAGGTGAATGTTGAGATGGTACCTAAAATAAGACTCGACAAATTTCTGCCCAAATCCTAGCCCATTTTACAAATACACACATTATTACAGCTATCACAATAACACAGGTTATCAGTTTCCACACACACATACCCAAATGCGCAGGGTACATGACCACCATATTGCAAAGCCACCGAATGAATTAACATCAGCAACTCACCGCCTCATTTCCACTATTTCAGCAGCCATTTCTCTTCCTTAGCTTAAGTATCTACTTTAGAAGGAGTTATAAAGTAGTCAGGCCAATTCCTCACAGGGGTTGACAACTTATGGATATGATGATGATAATTGTTGTTTTAAGGGGCCTAACATCTAGGTTATCGGCCCCTAATGGTTTGGTTGATCGTGCAGATGATAATGAGAAGTAACCTATAACTAAACCTAACTACTAACTTATATACTAGAAGAAGAAATGGTAAACAAAAGGAGAATAAGGCAAATAAAGGACAGGAGAAAAAGAAATGCCCTCAAACCCCGAAGAATGCGGATTTAAGGACTTCGAAGGAAGGATATGATGGTGATGATGATGATGATAATTGTTGTTTTAAGGAGCCTATCATCTAGGTTATCGGCCCCTAATGGTTTGGGTGATCGTGAAGATGAAAATGAGATGTAAACTATAACTAAAACTACTAACTTATATACTACTGTCGACCAAAGTATTATGTGCACTCGAGTTTGAAGGTTGTTTGTGAAGTAACCAATAGACCTACATAAAATCCAATAACATCATAATTTTTGTCGTTCTATTCTACGTTAGTTCATGTAGGTTTGGAATTTTTAATTTATATTTTAATATTTTTTATCGCAGTTGGAACACAAAATGTGCCCGTTTTTAAGCGTGTTTCAACCATGCGTCACATTTAAAATTATTATCTCAAAACCCCGTCATCAGATCGAATGCAAATTTTAACACAATATACATCAGAATGTTGTATAACTGTTTTATTAATTTCAAAATTTTGTGCATCCAAGAAACAAAGTTGTTATCATTTTTGTAAGGTAACTTTTTCTCGGCTCGGGGTGGTTGGAAAATATAGCTCTTGGTCGCGTTGTAATCCTTATACATCAAGATGTTATGCTGTATGACTGTGAAATACATAAATTAATTCACTTATTTTATATCGGTTTGTATTTGTTCGTGGAAATAAGGCATGATTCACCAGCCAGCCGCTCCGGGGTAAGCTGTACAGCGTTGCTGAGATGGAGCCCATCACTGCACAGTGGGTCAAAATCGAAATCTAGGAGGAAAAAATTATTTATTTTCATAATTAATAATCAATATTTATTACTTCTACTGCATTCTCATATAATTGCAGCTCACTATTCTTGGATATAGACGCATCTTAGTGTAAATCTGTCACCGCTGTTCGAGCAGTCTGAATTGGAGGGAGAATGTAAGTGGCTGTGGTTTGGTTGTCTTTGTGGTTAGTGTGACGCTTTAAGATGGAACATGCAGCTGAAGGTATGATCTTTGTAACGTGTTTCAGTTATTAATGGGCGTAATTGATACGTAATTTTAGCTATATTTGCGTTATATAATATTGAACTATTGTTTTTCAAATATATTTTCATTTAGATTTTTAGTATGCCGCGTCACTCTGCGTCACTTTCTACTTAATGTTAAAATGTAGATAAAGTCTTGTAGTTTACGCCTGTTATAAGATTTTTTTGCATCTTTTTGCAACTTACTTAGTTATTTTACGCTTTAGAAGATGCCGCGCAACCAGTTCTCACACGTTTACAAGAGTTTGAAGCACTGGGTTCGACGATTATGCCAAAAGTGGAACTTTGTGACTTTGATAAAAGTAAATTAGGGGTAGAAAATTGTTCTGAAGCGATAACGGAATGCTCTATCTAACTCCTAGTCATAGACAATTTCATGCATGTGTAGACGTAGCTTAAAAAGGTCTTAACTGATGTTTATTATGAAGTAAACAAATTATATACGTTGCTTTCACTCTAAATTCATGATTAAAACGTAAAAATAATTTTGTCCCCCTAGATTTCGATTTTGACCCACTGTGCACTGCCGAGCGAGGCGAGGTCGTATTTCCCCGTTCAAATATAAACCGATATAAAATAAGTGAATTAATTTACGTATTTTAAAGTCATACAGCATAACTTTTTGATGTATAAGAATTACAACGCGACCAAGAACTACATATTCCAACCACCCCAAGCCGAGAAAACGTTACCTTACACAAATGATAACAACTTAGTTTCTTGGACACGCAAAATTTTGAAATTAATAAATCAGTTATATAACATTCCAATGTATATTGTGTTAAAATTTGGATTTGATCTGATGACGGGTTTGTGAGATAATAATTCTTAAATGTGACGCATGGTTGAAACACGCTTAAAAACGGGCACTCTTTGTGTTCCAACTGCGATAAAAAATATTAAAATAAAAACTAAAAATTCCAAACCTACATGAGCTCACGTAAAATAGAACGATGAAAATGATGATGTTATTGGATTTTATGAAGGTCTATTGGTTACTTCACAAACAACCTTCAAACTCGAGTACACATAATACTTTGGTCGACAGTAGAAGAAGAAATGGACAACAAAAGGAGAATAAGGAAAATAAAGGACAGGAGGAAAAGAAATGCCTTCAACCCTCGAAGAATGCGTATTGAGGGACTTGTAAGGAAGGAGAGCCATGAAAGGCAGATAGGAAAGTGAAAGAGAAGAGGGCCCCAGAGGTAATGGATAAAAGTGAGGAAACCGGACCCAGCTCAGAAATCCCTCGGGGTCGCCAACTCCCAAACTCACCAGCCGTGAGCCCCATATCCAGGGTGCACCAGAAGTGGTGGGGCTACATACACCCTGCCTCCTTGAAGGCCTTGAGCAGAAGGCAGGAGATAACATGAAAAGAAAATGAATGCTGAACCCTTGCAGAAGGAGGGTATCAGAAAACATGAGACAAGGGCCAATGAAGGCGGGAAAGGAAGAGACTCTCTAGGCCTCGGATACCCTAATACCGTCGGGGTCGGAAGAGAACAAGAGTTGACCAAGTGAGGCCGACAGGAAAGAAGACGGAGAGGAGCCAGGCACAAGTAAGTGGAAGCAATGCCGGACTCAGCTGGGGCCCCGTGGTCGCCAACCCACGTCCCACTAGATGTGATCCCCTGGGAGGACAACTTATGGAATATGGTTAGGCAACACTGGGGTGCACGCAGCGCCTGACATTGCTTACCCATTTTTATGCTGGGATTTTCTCTATTCGACCACTTTACCAGTCCTTAACAATAATACCCACATGATCCTTTGAAAGGTTTCCTTCATTTCCCTGCCTTCAATGGAGATTGGTGGCACAGATACAATTTCTGGAGGGGCAGAGGAAGATGTTAGAAGCCGCTTCCGGTAGCCTAATGCTGTATTTGTCCAGGTCTACCCCATAAGGAAAAGTAGAAACATCTCCAAGAAGTAAAAGCTCCATTTCTTCAACAGCAACGTGAAGTCGGTTCTCTTTTACGGCTGTGTTACTTGGAAGGTCATAACGAAGATAAACAGTATGCTCCATTATCAACATGAGTTGCCCCGACATAATCTCAAATGATGACCTCTGGTACAGTGACAATCAGCAGCCAATCAGAGTGCAGATCAATGAGAGGAATTGCCGCTGGATCGGGCACACACTGATGAGGCTGGATGGATAGGAAGGCGTTGGATTCGAATCCTCAAGGGGCCAGAAAAAGTAGCCGACAAAAGAAGACCTGGAAAAGGACTTTCGAAAACGAAGCCGTAGATATTGGTAAGTCCTGGACGAAGTGATGAGGTTGGCTAGTAACCGCACTGGCTGGAGGAGTTTCGCCAAGTTCTATGCTCCATTGGTACCGACAGAAACTAAGTCAATAGATCCTCTCTTTCTTTTTCAATAGCCTTATTTTTGAAAGGGTCAGAGCTGTTCCTGTTAAGAATTTTAATAGGAAAATTTGTCTTTTCTCTAATGGCACAATTGTAGTTAAATGAGGTGGATGATCTTTAAAAACCCTTAAAAACGTCACCACCAGTCAAACAGGAGTCGAAGTCTTGTAATATGACAGTTTGTGGCTTACAGGACATGAAACCAGTCTTTTGTCAGTGGTGTCACTGCTGGGTGATATCCATAGTAGGAACACAGGAGTAGTGCTAGGTTCTATGTTCTACTTATTCTCCTACTTTCATACGAACTTTGCCGATATCTCCCGAACGCATAGTCGGATTTTAACGAACGAGGTGTTGTTGGCGCTGGGGTGACGTCCTCTTTGCTATGAATGTGTGTTGGTATTTTTTTTTTATTTTTTTTAGAAAAGTGTTGGTTTTGAAATTTTGGAAACGGTGAAGCTGAGAAAAAAGTTTGTTTGACGTCCATGAAAGGTCCCTATGCCCTCTAGGCAGACAGCAAGTTTCAAGTGTTTAGGATAAAACAAAATGATAGCCTACTTTCTCGCGAACATTTTCGATAATTCGCGAACGTATGGTCGGATTTTAACGAATGAGGTGTTGTTGGCGTTGGGATGACATCCTCTTTGCTATGAATGCGTGTTGGTATTGAAAAAATTGAAAATGTTTGTTTTTAAAATCGTCACTATTTTGGAAAAGGTGAAGTTGAGAAAAAAGTTTGTTTGACGTCAATGAAAGGTCCCTATCTGAAAGTAGTCGGTAGTCTACATCGCGAGAATAAACACTGCAAGGAGTTCCGCAAGGACATAACCTTGGCCTGCCGTAATTCCCCGCTTCATTTTCTGAGTATTACAAGTTCTTAATTGAGTTGTCCAGTTGCAAAACACGTTTAATCCACTTGTGAATAAGGATCATGTCGTAACATTATTTATATAATTATTTTATTTTATTTTATTTTATTTTATTTTATTTATTTTATTTTGTTTTATTTTGTTTTGTTTAATTTTATTTTATTTTGATTTCGTTTTGTTTATTTCGTTTTCTTTTACTTTATTTCGTTTTATTTTCTTTTAAATTGTTTTGTTTAATTTTTTGTTTGGTTTTTGTTTTGTTTTATTTTTTATTGCTTATATTTTAATTTAATTTTGTTTTATTTTGTATATTTTGTTTTATTTTATTTTATTTTGTTATGTTTTATTTTGATTTTCCAGAAAACAAACACCAAACCAAAAACAAAAGACACGAAGCAAAAACCAACATTCTGAAACAAAAGTAAAAGCCAAAAACAAAAATCAAGAAAAAAAAGCAAAAAGAAAAACAAAAAAAAAGCACAAAACAAACACAAAACAAAAACCAAGAAAACAACAAACACAAAAGATACGTGAGGCAAAGTCCAGAAAAATGTTGCTCATGAAAATGATTCTTACTCACAAGTGGACTAAACGAGTTTTGCAACTAGACGACTCAATTGATCTTGTCTGTAATTAACAGTGGAGATAAGAACATACCTCGTTTTGGTCTAACCTTGTATTTCATTAGCGTCGAGAATAATTTATAGCCCAGTCCTTAATGGAACTACTAGCCACCTTTCAAAAGAAATGGAAGCGCGCATATATTTCCCTTATTGGAACAAGGTGAGGCAATACCTAGAGCTCAGTGTTGCCAACAGACGTTTCCGCAAACTTATTAACTAACAAACCTAGAAGAATTGCTGAGTTTTAAAGCACAGGCCGTGAACGCCAATATACCATCTTTTCAGAAGCCTTCATAGGGAGGTAGCTTGCCACTGTGGGTGAGTGGATAGCGTGTCGGTCTACTAAACCCCAAGATTGCAGGTTCGCTCCTGGGCGAGGTAAGTAATTTTTGAAAGGCGGCAAAAATACGATACTCTTGTCATACGATGTTGGCATGTCAAAGAACCCATTTGAATTCAGTAGGCCGAGTTCTTAATGGCAAAATTAATTTCGGGAGTTTCCGCCAACACAAAGTTCATCATTTCTCTACTAGAAAGCGCTATAAGTTTCAAGGAGCTTAGATATCTATTATCTAACCTCCTTGACTTTCATAGTGATTCAAGGAACAACGAAATTCGACATGCAAGCTACCCTCTGGGTGTCAAATTACAAAGCTTGCACCGGGCACCCGAGGCCAGACGATATTATTAGTATTATTATTATTATTATTATTATTATTATTATAGGGAGGTAATGGCTTCTTGAGCTTTTAGTTCTCGCAGTAAAGAGGTGCAGATGCGCTTCATAAAACGGGAGGTAGCGCGCAGTTCGATACTCCTGTGGGTGTCCGGGTGGGGATACCAAGAGCCCGCTGATGAGCCAGCCTGGTGTCCTAGGCGAAACCCCACACAAGACACGGCACAAACCTAAAGGAATTCCTGAGTTTTGATAAGTAGAATTTAAAATAACAAAAAGTCACTTAATACCGTTTTTTAATCATCTAAAATTCTATGAAGATGGCTGCTACTTCTAGGGTAAAAACTGGAGGCCATAGCTCTACTGCTACTGTGTTGGATTAGTGTGCGACCAACAGCACAATTTATGTCGCTGTGGTTTTCCAAATTTGAACATTTGTTTACAAGGCATTTTTAGCCTACTTTCGATTGCAAAAAATGAAAGTAGACTTATGAGATCAACATAGGGCGAAAAAATTGTGTGTCTGTGTGTGTGTGTGTGCGTGTGTGTTTGTGTGCGTGTGTATGTGTGTGAGTGAGTCTGTGTGTGAGTGTGTGTACTTGTCTGTCCCCCTCCCTATCAATTCGAACACGGTGAAACCGAATTGAACGAAATTTGGTACAGAGGTAGCACTAGCAAAGGGTACCTCAGTGTCATGTATTATATCGCCGCCATCTTGTCGGAAACGTAATGGCGGCCACCGAAATGTTAAAAGATTAAATCATATTACGGCCAACCTTATCATCTGATCTCTACCAATTTTTGCAACATCATAACTTTATGTAAGCGGCGTTCTTTGACCAAGCTACAAGGTCATCAGTCCAAACGTTTGCAGATAGCGGCCATGTATGTGTGCAAATTGATTCACCATTCAAACACGGTGAAACCGAATAGAATGACATTTTGTAATGAGGTAGCACTAGCAAAGGGCACCATATATTCATTTTTAGCCTATTTTCAATTTTGAAAAAATAGGCTTATGAGATCACCTTTTGTCCGTGTGTGTGTGCGTGTGTGTGTGTGTGTGTGTGTGTGTGATTCGTGTGTGTGTCCCCCCCTAATAAAATCTAAACGGCTAGAGCAATTTCAATGAAACTCGGTAAGTTCATAGCACTATTCCGGGCGACCTCGACCGTGCCCTTCAAATTTTGTTACGACTCACCAATCCAACATGGCGGCTGTGCGAAATATTTCACCAGCATTCAATATCTCCGAAACTATTAGCGACATTACCCTGACATTTTGTATGGTGATAAATGGAACTACTATAAGTTCACTTATGTGACCTTTGAAAACCTTGTAACTGCAAAAACAACATGGCGGCCAAGCGAAGTTGCGACTTTTAAATAGACGTTTCTCGCGATTTAACCAACCAAACGCAATGAAACTTGGTAGAGTATATGTTCATATACATTGTAATGCACCGACATCTAACTTCGTTCAATTGTTTACATAACCACAAGATGGCGGATGTGCGAAATATTTCACCGGCATTCTATATCTCTGAAACTATTACTGGTATCTCCCTGAAATTTTGTACGGAGATAAAGAGCACTACTGGAAGTCCATTTATAGGTCTTTCAAAAACCGGTTAACTACAAAACGAACATGGCGGCCAAGCGAATTTGAAAATTTTAAATAGTCCTTCGTCACGATTTAATGTTCCAAACGCACTGAAATCTGGTACAGGAAATATTTATACACATTATAATGCACTGGTATCTAATTTAGTTCAATTGTTTACATAACCTCAAGATGGCGGCTGTGCGAATTTTAAAATTAAGTTTTTATTTCTTGTGATGTAGTCATTCGATCGAAGTGAATGTTTGAATAATGAACCTACGTAATAATTTTCCTTTAATGGTACATGACTCTATGGCCTATACATTTAACAATCCAAAATGGCGACCATCCGAAATATTTAGGCGGCTCTGAATATCTACGAATCTATTACAGCAATCAAACTGAATTTTATAATGTTCATAGGGGCTATGAACTTTAGTTCACCTATAGGACTTTAAATAACCTAGTGATCACAAATCCAACATGGCGGCGACGCGAAGTATAAACATTCACATGGACGTTTCTCGCAATTTAAGCATCCGAGTGCAGTGAAACTTGGTACAGTAAATCCTCATACGAATGGTAATCCATTGGCATCTAATTTATTTCAATTTTTTCCATAACCTCAAGATGGCAGCTGTGCGAAATTTTAAAATCTCCTTGTTACTTCTTGTGTCCTAATTATGCGATTGAAGTTTGAATACTACACGTACACAATAATCTGCATGGAACAGTACTTAACTCTAGGACCTTCATATGTAAAATCCAACATGGCGACCATCCGAAATATTTAGTCGGTTCTCAATATCTACGAGTCTATTACATCACTCAAACTGAAATTGTGTATGTTGATAGTGGCAGTTAACATAAGTAGGATATATGAAAATAGGCTGTATAGTTCTTCACGGAACTACTTGTTAATATCTGTATAACACGTTGTATTTCAACAAGCTACTACAACCAGCAATCAATTATACTCCTTGAAAAGCACAGAGAGTTATAACAATACCCATGAATTAGGAGAAAGTAGGCTATATGTTCTTTACTGAACATCTTGTTAACTTAACATGTTGATTATGGTGTTTGAAGCCATTGCTTTAGTAAGCGGGTATGTTACTCACTTGTTTTCCAAGCATGTAAGGACAACAAGGAGACCATCGCAAATGGTCTCTAAAGGGATCATCCCCTTCTTCCCAGTGTGAAAGTTCAATACGACAAAACACACAGCGCACCACATCTTCTCGGTTCAAGTAAAAAAGAAACGGCTTTTGCAAGTTTATTTGTTGACAAAATGACAAAAATCCTACAGGCCAGGATTCAAATGTTAACCAACGATCATGTTCTGATTTTAAATTTAACCCACGTGGTAAACCAACTTATTTACTTGTTGTATTTGGTACTAACGCCATGTGTTAAAATAAAACTTTTCTTATTGTAAGTTATTAACGTTGCACACTGTACTTTATACCACAATGTATGCTTTTTTTTCACTGTCTGTTCACTATTTTAATGGCGTATGTCCACACCTAAAAAAACTCATCACTCAATCAATCAATCAATACTTGTAATTAAACTTTAACGTTAATTTGCATTAAATAAAAAACATCATCAAAAAATATTTAAAAAAATAAAAATAAACTGTGTGTCTGCACTAACAGTAACCCACCTACTTTTTTATATAAAACTGCAGTCATTTACATTTCCCTTTAAAAATATATAAACAAAAATAAATATCATATCATTTTGTTCAGATTATCTTGTTCAAACCTGTGGATATTTGTTGAGTCCATAGGGAACCACCCATAAATTAAATTTTATTTTTTTGTTTTTAGAAAATCCAACATAGCCTTGTACTTTTCCCAGTCAACAACCAATATAGTCTTGTACCGTTTGTCAATTCATGGCCATTATTCAAGAAAGCAATCATCGTCCTAGTCATGTAGAGGTAATGCATTTTTTTTTTTGTCCACGAGCTTTCAGTAGTGGTAAAATGGAATAGCATTTTATGTTAGGCTTACCTGAGTTTTAAATAGTTCACTGCCTGGAAACAATGGTTGCACTCTACTGGGTCTCGGGTTTCAGCAACTGCTACGGCGGTAAGGCTTTTCATTCCAAGTTTCTAAAAATAAATAAAAAAAATAAACCGCTATAAATACCTAAATTCAGGTTAATACATACATTTCATAAAATTAAATAACATAATATCAAACAAAAAGTGAAACAAGTTAGTTAAAAAAAATAATCTCACCTTCACTTGCACTGGCTTGTTGCTGTTTCCTTCTAGTGGGCCCAAAAGCGCAATTGTTTCTTGTATCTCAGACTTGCAATGTATACCGGTTATCTGCAAACAAATAAATAAATAAAAATCATTAATTACCTGATCAATAACTACAAATTTAAGGTTCATTAGCATGACATTATTAAAATAATCATTCTTAGTTACTTACCAAAAAATAAAAGGATTTTTCTTCTACAGCTCTATTGTATACTTCTATTTGCTAGTCCTGTCAGTGTATCACTAACGCAATTCTTATCCGTCTGCTTAGTAACAGAGAGAGTTGCATTTTCTCAGCGTTTTGACCTTGAACTCATGTCTGTCTCTCGCATTTTCCCACGCCTCCCCATATTCCTCAATCTCCATAAGATTTACGTACCTTATACTAGTTTCATGTTTTTAATAAGGAACCAAAATGGCTGCCTGTTATAGATTGGTAGTACTACTGCATAAAAACCAACATGGCGGCTGCTTAAACGTCGCACCTGCTAGCCACCACGAGGCAAGTAAGCTGATATCACACTTCTTGCTGACGTAGACATTCCTGCCTGCAGCAGCAACAGCTCTCACGAGGCCTCTGACTAGGTACAATATTCAGTCTCCAGTGAGCAGGACTGGGTGTGAGTTAGCATTGAAAAACATGTGTGTCTTATTATTATTATTATTATTATTATTATTAAACATTTAACTGTAATAATAATAATAATAATAATAATAATAATCATTAGCAAGCGGCCATCCACAATACATGACCATGTTAACCACATACGTTTACCCTATAACACGTCACTTCACCCAGTTCAATATTTAGTTTATAACATCTTTGGGGAATGATCTAACAGTTTTAGCTCTTTGCATTAATGCACATAGCTTGGTCGAGCGAATGTTATAGGCTTCCATATTCTACAACCATTCGCTCTGCCAGACAGTGGACTCGCTTATTACCGTTTACTAGCATGTTAAAGATCCCCTTCAAGGGTAAAAAAATTCTTAGCATGCTTCACGCATTTTTTTCAATTATTCACCTCAATCCATCATAGGAAATATCACAAAACCAACCGTCATATTAAGCCGCCCCGCCATCCCACCAAAATAGCAATTCATTTCTACCGGGCCCGGTCATCGAAATCGCCATGAGGGATTTTTGAAATATTCGTCATAGGAAATATCTGTAAAAAGCGACCCCTCGCCCTGCCGCCCCGTCGAAATAGCCATTTCCTGTATTCACCATGGCCAGTCATAGCCTCGTTGTAACATACGTCAAGCGCTACCGGCTCTCTGTATACAAACAGACTTTTATTTTAAAAAATCAATAAAAAAATGTTTAAATGCATAGTTCTCATCCTAGAGACTTGACATTTATTTTCATGGCAGAGGGGGTAGAGACCTTTCATTTATGTCAAACAAACTCATTTGTAAACTTGTTTGTTTCCAAAATAGTAAAAATTCAAAATGTAAGTGTTTACAAAAATTCACGAAAAAAAAATAGTTTTATTATAAAAAATAAAGGTCATAGAGACCATTCGTTTCAACTATAGCACAACGTTCTATCATGTTTGGTTTTCAAACTATCTCCTACTTTTAAAAACAAAAATTTTCAAAAATAAAAATAAAAATTATAATACATGGTCCAAAGCAAAGCGCCCATCAGCTCGAGGCCTACGACACCTAATTTATTAAAATCCGACCATCCATTCGCCAATTATCGCCAATGTTCGCGAGAAAGTTGGCTATCTCTTTTTTCCTCCTACACCCTTGAAACTTTCTGCCCACCTAAAGGGCATACCCACCTTTCAGTAACGTCAAACAAACCTTTATCCAACATTCACCGTTTCCAAAATAGTGCCAATCCAAAAAACAAGTTTTTTTTAAATATCAACACACATTCTTAGCAAAGAGGACGTCACCCCGTTCCTAAACAACACATCGTTCCAGACTTACAAGCTCATTAAATATCACCAAAATGTTAAAAACGCACGTTTACCTCAAATTGCGTTTCCAAATTTCACCCATTTTGAAAAATAACATCACCATCAAATAGAGTGGAATAAATACCATCTAAACGACACATCACTCGACCCTAGTCCTCCCCCACCACCAACTTTTTCCAACATAGCCATAAGTATTCAAGCACACGCGCGATTATCGGTAGAATTGCCCTTACCCCACTACTGTCAAGTTTTTATCCTAGAGATTTGAAATTTATTTTCGGGGGGAGAGGGGGTAGGGACCATTCATTTACATTCAACAAACTTTTTTGTAAACTTGTTTGATTCCAAAATATAGGAATTTCAAAATTAGACTGTTTTCAAAAAACATCAAAAATAAAAAAGTTTTATTTTAAAAAATAAAAGACATAAAGACCATTCGGTTCAACCATGGCACAACGTTCTATCATGTTTGGGTTTCAAACTATCGCCTATTTTCAAAAACATTTTTTTAAATATAATATAACGAGTGGTCCATAGGAAAGAGGACGTCAGCCCGAGTTCAACGACACCTTATTTGTCAACATCCGACCATGGGTTCACCAGATATTAATTATTTAACATGTACAGTCGGTACAAATAAAATGGGTGGGGCAGAACTCCTATTGCTCCCTTACTCATATGATTTGTAACATCTGACATGTTATCCTACTCGTATACTACACAGCTTGGACATTCTTAAAATGTTAATTTACACTCCATTTTCAGACTGGTACTATGATGAATATATAGATTGAATTGGAGATATGCTACTGTCACATTTGTGGCGCAGCGGTCAAGCTGTTAGTCTCTCACCAAGGTAGACCGGGTTTGATTCCCGGTCAATACATGTGAGATTTTCGAATTGAAATGCCATGTCCTGAGGTTCGCATTCCACGTTAAAGGGAGGTACCGTGGATCATGATCGTGAGATTAACGGACACGCATAACTACAAGCTTCCTTCCTTCCTTTTACATTAATAATTCATAATAACAAAGTGACACACAACGTCGACAGTACTCTCAAATACTGTGAGCACATTCCTCAGTAACTATAACACTTATTATTTTCAAGGCTCTCATACAGTTCGTCGTAACCAATCAAAACATGGCTTCCTACAGTCATGACATGACCTAGTCTCACATATGATGAAAATACAGCTCCTATTCCACTCATATAACAACATTCTGTTATGCATTTAATATTTGACTACTCACCCACAGCTTGACAATAATGCCGCTTACTTAAATTTCATTAGTCGTCTTTGCCCTACCCCATGTGGTATTCAACTTTGAACGTGAAGCTTCATAAACTGCACAATGACAAATGAAAGTCGGTGAAACATTTGCCACTGTGCTCGTCAAACCAGTGCCTGCTAAATGCACTGCCTACTGTATTGCCATAACATTCTCGCGCTACAGAGCACACACTGCCTTGTTTCCAATACACACATTTTCAATTGTACATCCAGCTGGCAGTACGTCTTCACTTCCGTCCCATTTTTCTGGCAGTGCGTCTTCACTTCCGCCCGATTTACTTCCGTCCCCAATTTTCAAAATCACTCCCACAAAACTATCCAGCAACCGAGCGGAAAGATGTTACACATCATTAATTATTGATAGTCAACACCGCTCAAAATTAAATAAAGTAATATTTCCTACTATTTAGAACCGTTTCTTAGTTGAGATATTTTAAAAGAGGTGTAGATAAATGTCCGTCTGTTCATATTTTCTTTATATTCGAAATAGAAACGGTAAAGAATACGGAGTGATCATAATTGCCGTAGGTATTCCATAGTGCAAAGTTTTGGCAGAATACCCAGTCCCAGCGAACACAGCAGCTTCAATTATTAATTATACGGTATTTATTGAACCCTTTATCCACAGGCTGTATAAAGGATTCTAATAATTATTCATCATCCTTAGATACATTTCTACAGACAGCAGATATGACAGCCAGACGGTGTTGGGAAATATTGAGAAATCAGTGGCCGAGAGGACACAATGGTTTAAGCTCCTGTGGTATTTTAAGAAGAAGCATAAATATTCTTGAGACATAGGACAGGTGCAACTTTTAGCGCGGAGATGGCTTGGGCACGCACTATATGGCCTGATGCTATGAGTGTTGACGCCAAGAAGAAAATCGAATGCTACGATGTAATTGGTCAAACTTCATGTTAACCACTCCCTATGGCAGAAATACAAGTAAAAGCGCGCAAAGTCATACAAGAGTCTGAGCCAATAATATCAAGACGCCTTGTTTTAGCGGCAACTCGGCTTGGTAACGCACCCTGGTAAATTAACGCGGGAGTTATCTACGGATTAATTCCACGATCGAATCGAGCCGGCTACAGCATAATCGTAACCTCCACATCGCTACGAACTCAATGATACCGATCGCATGCTAGTCTGATAATTATTATGGAAGATTTTTTCATAAATCCCCTTCCACACCTACCCTAGTCAGTTTCATTTATAATGGTCCAGAAAGCTTCAAGTGAACACAATTGATTTTGTACGTCTGAGGACGTAAAGTAGACTCTTTATTTTGTGCGTCTGAGGACGTAAAGTTGATTTTATTTGAGCATTTGAGGACATAAGGTGTCCGAGGACACGAGGCATACTCTGCATATTTTCATGTTATTGAACATGGAACATTTTCGTCAAGTTATAAGTGTAACTCCAGTGATATATTTTTAGTCCCAGCACTACCAGTAGGACCAGTTCATCGAAATAATTCACCAAATAGACTGTCAAGGAATTTAGTACTTGATAGGTGAATGTAGTAGGAAATATATCGTGTGTGTATCTGACAAAACTTTATTTAATTCAGCACGAGATGACGTCTAGGAACGAGACCGGATCTTGGAACCAGCTGGACATTTACCAGAAGTTGTCGATGACGAGATAAACATCTTAAAGGAGATGGCTGCAGACGATTCCTTGACGCTGTTTTAAAGGATTGAGTAAAAATGAATTTATTTATTTATTAAATCAGCTATGGTATTATGGGACATATTTTTGTAGATATTTGTTTGCTTGTGAGGTAATGTAGATTCTTAGTTCTTGTTTTACTGACACTTTAAGATGGGGCATGCCGAGCGTTGTGTAATTTGTAAATATTGTCATTTGTGTTTGTTCAACTTTACGGGGCGACGCGCAGCTCGTGCTCGCATTCGCTTGCGTGAATCGCGGTCAAGCATTATTATTTGGAGGTATGCCTTATAACAAAAATGGAACTGAATTAATTTTGAGATTAAAAATAGAATTTGGAGAGTAAAGATTATTTGTGAGCAGAATTCTATGACGGATCAGGATTAATTTGATAGTTGCTTTCCAGCAGATCTGAACGGGATGGTACTTTGCACCCGAGTTTTCGTTGTGTATTTTATTAATGTGTCATTGGACACAATATTGTTGATCTGTTTTGAGCCGACCCAGAGGTATGTTTATGTCAGTCCAAGCTTTTGGTGCGCAGTGTGATTTTTTATGATGAGCTAGCGAGAATATATCATTGTGATTATTCTGACTTGCTCCACAACAGCCCAGTTCATGACCTCGCGAGGCTGGACTTGTGGTATATATTTGTGTTTTCTTGCCATCCAGGTGGATGAGTGGGATATGTTGGCATTTCCAGATGAAACGTACACCTAGCTTGAGGGACTGAGAGAGATAATTGAGGCAGCGATGACTCATACAAGAGGGGCGCGCTAAAATCAGATAACGCGACTTGTCATTAGTAGCAGGCCAGGATCCTGTACTTCAATTTAGACGTTGTTTAAATTCACAAAACCTGATCGGTTATAATGAGTATTTGATTGATTAAATGGGTGCTGTCCATAGTTGTAAGGTAGCTTCCGAAACTCCTGTTTGTCTGGCGTTTTATATAAATGTAAACATAGTTTTTCAGCCGTTAGTCTTGTATTTTTGTTGCTTTTGCTTTAATTCTTGTGTGTTTATTTTACGCGTTCAATGACCCGTGTGGCATTAGGGTGCGCGAGGCTATGTTCCCAATTTGTGATGAGAGCGTTTTGGCCTATTTCTGGCATGCTCTTTTTGTTTATTTATGTGCTCTGGCACCAGCTAGAATCTCAGGGAGATTCTTCATCTTTTTATATTTTAGAGCTTGCATGTGTCAGTAGTAATTATAGTGTGTTAATTAATGGTGGGTCCCATAGCCGTAGTGTGATTTAAGGGACACTGGGACTGAAATTTTAGTGAAATTTGTGGAAAATGTCGATTTTCGGTTTTTTCCATATTAATACACCCCTATCCCCTGCGGATCATATAGCAGTGTTTTATCCGAATTCCGCCATTTTTAAAGCCCTGGCGTAGCTTTAAAATGCACGGTGTGCCCTTTAAACGCCCCAGCACAGTAAGTGTCCTGAAGGTTCTGAGTCTTGGTGTTTCTACAATCGAAGTATCGTAGCTGGTAAAACACCACAGAGTCATGACAAAATGGCTGTAGAACTTTAAGAACCCTTAGTTGTCAAGATTATGCTGTTTATCAAAGGCTGGCATCAGATGAGCTACTATCCAGATGCATCCGTGGTGCTACTGAAAATCAGAATGAGTCTCTGCATTCTGTTATCTGGAGGAAGTGCCGAAAAGAGATTTTTATTTCACGGAAGATACTTGAAATTGCTGTTTGGAATTCTGTAACAGAATTCAACATGGGGTGTAGTGCAACAACAGAGTTGAAATCAGGAATAAGACTAACTTCAGTATCTCATGTCACAGCACAAACACTTGAAAGATGTGACAGTCGCAGGAAGTATGTAAGTCCGCGGTCATAATTGGAGAAGCGAAAGCATGTCGACGGAAGGTGAAACTGACAGAAATGAAGGAGGAGGCTGCAAAACAGAAGGAGGGTGTCACCTATGCTGTAGGACAGTCCTAATGTCATTGGTAAGCTGAAACCTTGTAAATTCTGCATCATTTTAGAAAATTGCTGTTTTCTCGGATTCACTTTTTCAGGCATTCAAAATGTTACTCGCGTCATAAATCTTATGATATTGCTTTCAAAATGGGAATTTATTATCTTCATTGCAATGACTATAAACCTGCGGATCGTTTTTTAGATTGCACTTTTGGTTTGGCTGCAAAAAAAATTCAAACTGGAAAAAATACGATTTTTTTGTAGAAAAAAACTTGGAGATGGAAAAAAATTAATTTCTTGACACTTATTAATGCAATTCAAAATCGGATCCGTAGGTTTCTTCCAATTGTTATAGTGCAATAGAATATTACCTAATAGTTACACTATCTTGTTTTTTTTAACGCGGCTGACCTTTATAAAACTTGAATAATTAGCACAATAAATGTTCAAAATAATTAATATCTAGAGAACTAATCAATTTACAATGCTCACATTTCCCAAAGTGGTTTATAATATGACTATTCATAACCATATAAAATTTCAAAGCTGTACCTCAGTTTATATAGAATTTGAAAATTTCAGTCCCAGTGTCCCTTAAAAGATGCAACTCCGTGAGCAATATGACTGTTTCAGTTGTAAACGGATTCGCATCAGTACTCAGTTTCTTATTAACGAGCAGAACACCACGCATTATATAACTTCTTGACCAGGAAAAATGGACATGCATCCATAAGTTGTGACGAGTGAGTTCTTACCGCTCAAAGTTTATGTTATAATTTATCATTTTGTGTGAAGCTGTATTCACATTATTTGTTGTGACGAGCGAGTTCCTACCGCTCAGTGTTATATTTATTATTAGGGGGTGAAAGTCAGGGAGGATTTATTTTTATTTATTATTATTATTATGCACATACTTTTCAGTCATTAAATTTCTTTCATTCTATTTGTTATTCTTTTTATTTCTAGTATAGCCTCTGTCATGGACCTTTCTATTCATTAGAGCATGTTGTTTTAAGCGAACTTTGCTGTGTAACGCAGTCAGGACTGAACACGACCCCGTAGATGACTCTTGAGAAAACCATGCTTTATTGAAGGGTGCATAGACAAGCTGGCTTAGCCAACGTGGGGCGTGTCGCTGTTTTGGGCTTTTCTAGCGGATCATAGACAAGCTGTTACCCTACATGTGGTATTTCGCTGTTTTAGGGATTGTTTGAAATCACCGGAAGTGATATTTTGTTAACGTAATTACGGCGAAGAGACCTACCACCAAGAAATTGGAATATACAGTAGAATCACGAGTTTGCAAGTTAAATACGATTCACGTTTTGTATATTGATGTAATTAGTAAAGTAGTGTACGTAAAATCGGGCACCCATTGATTAAATGTAAAATTAGATTTGTTTAGAAATTCAAACTCATGAATATGTTAGGAGGCTGGTAGCCTTAAATGACAATTAATACTTTGTTAATTAGTCAGTGTTAACATCAGATCTGGATAGTAATTTTATGACTGAATATGTGCGGGGTTAAATAATTTATTAAGAAAAATTAGAACCATTCAGTGATGATTGATTTGCGGGAGTAAAGGGAATAAGTTTAAATGAACTGAATGTGGTCAAATGAAGTAAATGTATGTCAAGAATTATATATGTGTGTGTCAGGGAGACATTTGCATGCCATCCTCCTGTTTTCTCAGTGAAATATATTTTTGTGTGTGATAATGGCAGCAGTAGCGAAGATCCAGGCGATCATTGAAAGTGCCACGGCACGAACCCAGAAACTATTAAAGGAACAGAGTGAAAAATTAGACATTAAATTATCTGAACAGAATGCACAATTATCCGAACAGAATGAGTTATTCCAGACTCAAATGAATGACACTATAGAAACTCAATTAGCTGAACAAAATGAGTCATTCCAGACTCAAATGAATAACACTATAAAAACACAATTATATGAACAGAAGGCACAATTATCTGAACTGAATGGGTCATTAGAAATTAAATTAATTGAACAGGGTAACTCATTACAAGCGCAAGTAAATGAAAATATAAACAAAGAATTAGAAGCGCAAGAAAGTAGAAATACGAGTCAGTTAGCCACATTATCTGCAGAGATGAAAGAATACACTACACAGCAGATGGTTAAATTCGCGCTTGATATAAGTATGAATAACGACAAACAGCTAGGTCAGATACAAAAATTAGAGGACACCTTCAACCGTAAATTAAATGATTTGGTCGAAATTGTATTAGCAAAACTAGCTCAGATAGAATTAGCATGCACGGTAAATAACAGTGAGGTTAAAACGGCACAGGATGGTCTTGAAAAGCGGTTTGATAAAATGGAGGAGGATTCTACGTTTATCCAGGGACAATTGTCAGCAGTAAATGAAAGCATTACGGGCCTGATAAAGGACATGGATAAATTAGAGATACAATCAGCAGAGCGATGACGAAACATAGAATCGGACCAGGATAATTTGAAGAGTACGATAGATGAGAATAATCTACGTATAGAAGACAGGCTTGAGAAGATAGAATCGAATCAGGAGGACACGAAACAGCAGATGGAAGAAAAACTGGGAGCGATTTAAGATAGCATCAGAAAGGATTGGCGTAAGATGAGAAGCGACTCTAAAGAAGGACGGTTAACGATTATAAAGGCCGTAGGTGATGATCATTCACGCATTAAAGCACTTGAGGGAGCAATCAAGAGTAAATTGAAGGAACAGTCGGACAGAATCATAAAAGCAGAGTCGCGTTCACTAGGACAGAACACGTTATTTCAGACAGAGCACGCTAAAGATAAGGAAGTGGACTCAACAAGCCAGGGGGCAATTAGCGCGGCGAGTAGCCACGGACTGACAGGCAGCCCATTAACGACTAACACGGAGGGATTTCACAACATCGTTGGTGGAACCTCTACTCCTCAACATGGCTATCAGCACCCTCAAGTCGTACAAGTAATTCGATGAAATGAATTTAAACCTAATAAATTCACAGAGAATTCTGGTGTCACACCGAAGGCGTATCTTAAAAAGATGGATGACTATTTTAATGATAATAATATACTGCCCGCGCGTCGTTTAAGACTGATGGAACGATTTCTTTCGGGAAATGTACTTACGTGGTTCTTGAGCTTCAAGTATACTTTCAGAGGGATGGACGAGTTCAAGGCGCGTTCCTTAGAAAGTATTGGTCGGCTTCTCTACAACAAAGCCTTAGAATGGAACTTTATTCGAGAAAATATCAGTCAACTCAGCAGACGAAATACTCAGATTTCTTTTCGCTACAATTGTTGAAATTTCGGGATCTTGATCACCCTTTAGAAGAATCGGACCTGGTTATGACGATTGCACGGCAGTTGCCTGTAAATATTCAGCAGGTGTTAGTAGCAGCAAACGTGGACACAGTGGTTCGAGCCGAACAGATCTTACGTCAGATTGACGAGACAACATCTCACTTGCAGCAGAGAGGGGGACGACAGCTGGAACTTGTAAACACAACGGAGGTGGTTAAACCCACTCAAGTACACACCAGGTCGCAGGCCACAAATACAAGTGTGTCAACAACACCAAGACGAGGTCAGGAGGGTGACGAAAATAGGTCACCCCAGCGACATGAAAATAATAATGATAGACAGACCCAGGGCAACAATAGGTATGAGCAGCGAGGATACCAACAATGGAGAAATAATAGGAGAAATGAGGGTCCCTACAGACGGTACGAAAATAACAATAATGAGAATCGACAGTGGCGTGAAAGAAGATACCAGAACCAGGGGGACTATCATAACTATAGGAATGAATGGAACGACAGGCACGCCGAATCGCAGCGTTACCTGGAAGAATTACACGCTAATGGAGGGGACGAACAAAAACATTGGGAACATGCAATTAATAGGAAGTCAAATCCAGACACTCACATTGAGGGGGCCGAGAGTTTATTGAAGCAGGAAGAACGTCAGGGAAATACGCGACAAAAGGAAGACGGTAGTCGCGGGGGTTGTAAAAAAAATCCCAATAATTGAAAAAGGACTCAACCTGAGAGAGCAACAGCCGGATTGTGAAGAAGGATGGGTCGTGGCACACATACAAGAATGGATAGCTATGCCGGAAGATTGCCTGGAGGAGATTGAAAAACCACGGAACGATGATATCAAACAACTACCTATTATTTATGCCAAGATTGGTGGAATTAACGTGAGATGCTTAGTTGACACGGGGTCACAAATCAGTCTTGTATCGGAGGCTTTGGTTCGAGAGTTGGGACGGAGTCAGAATATTCCTGTGATCCCAGTACCGCAACTCAAGGTGAGGGGCGTTATTCCCGAACGCACCGTCACTTGCAAACGTCAGGCATTTATAGAATTGGATATATTAGATCATATATTTGGACATACTTTTATCATAATGGCCAAAATGAATTTTAACATTATTCTGGGTGCAAAATTCATTTGTGACTACCAGGCAGTCATAGATTTGCACAATAATACAGTCAGTTTTAAGGAGTTTGATAAACTGAAGGATGTGGGATTACACATGGATGAAATCACTACAGGGAAAGACGTGAGTTCATGGGCATTGGAGGCAATAGCAGAGGAGACAGAAGAGGAGATACGAAAGGCGGAAGATGACCTTATAGATGTGGCTGTTGTGGAATTAAATGAAGAGAGTGACTCTCAGGAGATATGGGCTTTACTAGCAGAAGGAGAAGACAGCGATACTCAGTTTGAAGAACTATTACAGGAGCGGCTCAGTGACATTCAACTAGGGGTTGAACATAGGAAGAATCTTGAGGAGATCTTAAGAAGACACAAGGAAGTGTTTGACACAGTTCCAGGGAAGATAATAAACTTTCAGTATTCCATGCAGGTTGAGGATTGGTCCCCATTTCGAAGCAAATTGTACCCTATACCAGAAAAACATCGGGAGCAGGTTAAAAGGATTATTGATGATATGTTGCAAGCTGGAGTGATTTAGAAGACTCCTACACCTTATTTAAATGCGATTTTGGCAGTAACAAAACCAAATGGATCCATTAGACTTTGTTTAGACGCCAGAAATCTAAACATGCGGCTAATTTTTCCCGAGTATGACAGAGCGCCAATCATCAGAGACGTCTTAAAAGGATTTAAGAACAAGAGTATCTATTCATCATTAGATCTGACGAGTTCGTTTCACCATATCAACCTGGATGAGAAGTCACAGCATCTAACTGGCTTCTTGTTCGATAATCAGACATATTGCTTCGTACTATGCCTTTCGGCGTTAAAACAGCTGGATGCGCATTAATTCGAGCCTTGGATCGGAACCTGACTGAAGAAGTGAAGGAAATGACGGTACGATATATTGACGATATACTCTTCGCTTCAGATAACATCGAGACATATATGGAAAATTTGGATAAGCTTTTGGACAACCTTAGTACTGCAAATTTTAAAGTCAACTTGAAGAAATCCCATTTCTTCAAGAAGGAGATTTTGAACTTGGGGCACATCATTGACCAGGAGGGAGTGAGACCAAACCCTGCGAAGATAGAGGCAATAAAGAATTTCCCTACACCAACGAGAGTGAAACATATCAGAGCTTTCCTTGGCGTGACGGGCTTCTTTAAGGAAAACTGCGCGGGATATACTGAAACCGTAGCACCCATGCAGGAAATGCTGAAGAAGAACAACAAATGGCTTTGGAACGCTGAGTGTGAGAAATCATTTCAAGAGACTAAATTATTACTGGAAAATTGTATCAAACTAGGTTATCCAGACATTCAACGGAAATTTATTATCCAAGCGGATGCTTCCATGGTTGGTATAGGAGCGATGTTATACTAAGAAGATCCAGCTAACCTTCAACATCGTGATTATTTCGCATTTGTGAGCCGCAGATTGAGTAAACACGAGCGCAACTATACGGTCACGGAACTCGAATTGTTGGCAATACTTCATGCTTTGCAACAATGGAAACAAATTGTATATGGTTACCCCATTGTTATTAGAACAGACCACAGAGCACTAACGTTCTTGTTCAAGACATCTATGCCTAGCGAACGTGTGACACGTTGGTCCATCTACATACAGCAATTTAACATCGAAATTGAACACTGCCCAGGAAAAATGAATGTAATTCCGGATGTATTAAGCAGGAACCCCGAGCCTGATACCGAAGAAACAGATAGTACAGCACATTGAATTAACAGCAAAGGACCATGCATTCTTGGAGGAATTACCGGAGATACGACGAGAGCAGGAAGCAGAACCGTGGATGTACCAAATGATCCAGTATTTTAAGAAGGAATTACCAGCAAGAACCCCAGCCTACAGAGAAGCAAAAACCAGAGAAGGAAGATATGTCTACCTCAATAATTTACTGCCTAAATGGATAGATGAAGAACACAACAAATTACGTATCATGGTACCTGCATCATTACAAAGAGGACTTACTTGTCACATACATGAAAGCTTCGGTCACGTGGGATTAGACAAGGCACAGTCGACCATAGGAGAAACGTTTACATGGCCGCGAATGAGGACGACCATCTGTGACGTAATAAAGACTTGCGATCCTTGTCAGAGGACGAAGCCAAATAATTACTTAATGAGGCAGTATCCTAGACCATTGCTACCTCAGAAACCCTGCGAGCTTGTGGCCCTGGATTGTTAAGGTCAAATACCGAAAGGTAGGCGAGGTTGCCGTCATTTACTAGTGTGTATTGACGTGTTTTCTAAGTTTGTTGTATTGTGCCCCATTCAGAAAACTACATCAAAACAAGTACTCAGTCGTATTCGAAATAGAGTTATTCCAATCCTTGGAAAATCAGAGTTTATATTGTCGGACCATGGAAGCTATTTTACTAGCGCCGAATTCAAGAAAGGTATGGAGGACTTGGATGTAAAACACATGTTTAGTAGCGTTCGCCACCCTCAAGCTAATCCTAGCGAACGCGCAATAAAATGCGTTACTAAATACTTAAGGATCGTCATTCCCAATGAACATCACAAGTGGGTAGACAGGATCAAAGACGTAGAAACCTGTATGAATACAACTAGACATGAGTCGACAGGCCAGATTCCCATGGTCCTGCACATGAA
This sequence comes from Meconema thalassinum, assembly GCA_946902985.2. Lineage (NCBI taxonomy): Eukaryota > Metazoa > Arthropoda > Insecta > Orthoptera > Tettigoniidae > Meconema > Meconema thalassinum. Next base: position 834,248,025 of record OX336390.1, on the reverse strand, counting down.
CGAATATCCAGTAAGATCGTGGAGCAACATCATAAATTGCCCACAAGATCCCATGGTTGGTCATGAGTTGAGAATTGAGAGAACGAGAGTCCATATGAGAAACCAGACGGATCGCAGATTACGTCGTGTCAGAAATAAGAGGTATCACAGAGAACTCTTAGTCAACGAGCTTGTGTTAGTACGGAAGCCAGCGACATCTGATCCAGAGAAGAAGGTATTTAACAAGTTCAGTCCAAAATTTATCGGACCCTACTATATTGTACGTAATCTTGGTAACAACGCATACAGAGTAAAATAATTGAGTACAGGTACAATGGCTGCCTACAATGCGGCGAATTTAAAGGTGTATTTTACTAGCAAACCTTGAGAACGCAGAAATAATGCTGCAAATTGAATATATGGAAGTACTTTGGCACATCCAACTATACGTGGGTCAGTGAGTACGTCAGTTGAACGAGGAAGTTGGGAGCAGCCTGCTGTGGTCAGACACTAATGAGCTCTGACGATCTTGACACAGCGAGTGATCGAGCGAGGGAGATAAGGATACTGGACGGGAGAGGTACTAGCCTTAGGCGATCAGACAAGCAGGCAGGCTTGGAATGTCTGAATGAATGAGGGAGCTGGAAGTAAACACGAGTGCGTGTTGACACTCCAACGACAGTGGCGGCTAGATTAGACTGATGAGAGGGAGATTTCTCTAGGATTGGCAGAAATGGATTACAGATGTTATGTGTTTTTTTTTAAATCGACTATATGCTATGTTCGATTTTTTCCATGCAGGAGGATTGTGAAACCTTTATCCACAGGCTGTATAAAGGATTCTAATAATTATTCATCATCTTTTGATACATTTCTACAGACAGCAGATATGAGAGCCAGACGGTGTTGGGAAATATTGAGAAATCAGTGGCCGAGAGGACACAATGGTTTAAGCTCCTGTGGTATTTTAGGAAGAAGCGTAAATATTCTTGAGACATAGGACAGGTGCAACTTTTAGCGTGGGGATGGCTTGGGCACGCACTATATGGCCTGTTGCTATGAGTGTTGGCGCCAAGAAGAAAATCGAATGCTACGATGTAATTGGTCAAACTTCATGTTAACCACTCCCTATGGCAGAAATACAAGTAAAAGCGCGCAAAGACATACAAGAGTCTGAACCAATAATATCAAGACGCCTTGTTTTAGCGGCAACTCGGCTTGGTAACGCACCCTGGTAAATTAACGCGGGAGTTGTCTACGGATTAATTCCACGATCGATTCGAGCCGGCTACAGCATAATCGTAACCTCCACATCGCTACGAACTCAATGATACCGATCGCATGCTAGTCTGATAATTATTATGGAAGTTTTTTTCATAAATCCCCTTCCACACCTACCCTAGTCAGTTTCATTTATAATGGTCCAGAAAGCTTCGAGAGAACACACTTGATTTTGTACGTCTGAGGACGTAACGTAGACTCTTTATTTTGTGCGTCTGAGGACGTAAAGTTGATTTTATTTGAGCATTTGAGGACATAAGGTGTCCGAGGACACGAGGCATACTCTGCATATTTTCATGTTATTGAACATGGAACATTTTCGCCAAGTTATAAGTGTAACTTCAGTGATATTTATAGTCCCAGCACTACCAATAGGACCAGTTCATCGAAATAATTCACCAAATAGACTGTCAAGGAAAACAAAACTATATTTAATTCAGCACGAGATGACGTCTAGGAACGAGACCGGATCTTGGAACCAGCAGGACATTTACCAGAAGATGTCGATGACGAGAAAAACATCTTAAAGGAGATGGCTGCAGACGTTTCCTTGACGCTGTTTTAAAGGATTGAGTACAAATGAATTTATTTATTTATTAAATCAGCTATGGTATTATGGGACATATTTTTGTAGATATTTGTTTGCTTGTGTGGTAATGTAGATTCTTAATTTTTGTTTAACTGACACTTTAAGATGGGACATGCCGAGCATTGTGTAATTTGTAAATATTGTGATTTGTGTTTGTTCAACTTTACGGGGCGACGCGCTGCTCGTGCTCGCATTCGCTTGCGTGAATCGCGGTCAAGCATTATTATTCGGAGGTATGCCTTATAACAAAAATGGAACTGAATTAATTTTGAGATTAAAAATAGAATTTGGAGGGTAAAGATTATTTGTGAGCAGAATTTTATGACGGATCAGGATTAATTTGATAGTTGCTTTCCAGCAGATCTGAACGGGATGGCACTTTGCACCCGAGTTTTTGTAGTGTATTTTTTTAATGTGTTATTGGACACAATATTGTTGATCTGTTTTGAGCCGACCCAGAGGTATGTTTATGAGTGTCAGTCCAAGCTTTTGGTTCGTAGTGTGATTTTTTAAATGTGCTAGCGAGAATATATCATTGTGATTATTCTGACTTGCTCCACAACAGCCCAGTTCATGACCTCGCGAGGCTGGACTTGTGGTATATATTTGTGTTTTCTTGCCATCCAGGTGGATGAGTGGGATATGTTGGCGTTTCCAGATGGAACGTGCACCTAGCTAGAGGGACTGAGAGAGATAATTGAGGCAGCGATGACTCATACAAGAGGGGCGCGCTAAAATCAGATAACGCGACTTGTCATTAGTAGCAGGCCAGGATCCTGTACTTCAATTTAGACGTTGTTTAAATTCGCAAAACCTGATCGGTTATAATGAGTATTTGATTGATTAAATGGGTGCTGTCCATAGTTGTAAGGTAGCTTCCAAAACTCCTGTTTGTCTGGCGTGTTATATAAATGAAAAACATAGTTTTTCAGCCGTTAGGCTTGTATTTTGTTGCTTTTGCTTTAATTCTTGTGTGTTTATTTTACGCGTTCAATGACCCGTGTGGCATTAGAGTGCGTGAAGCTATGTTCCCAATTTGTGATGAGAGCGTTTTGGCCTATTTCTGGCATGCTCTTTTTGTTTATTTATGTGCTCTGGCACCAGCTAGAATCTCAGGGAGATTCTTCATCTTTTTATATTTTAGAGCTTGCATGTGTCAGTAGTAATTATAGTGTGTTAATTAATGGTGGGTCCCATAGCCGTAGTGTGATTTAAAAGATGCAACTCCGTGAGCAATATGACTGTTTCAGTTGTAAACGGATTCGCATCAGTACTCAGTTTCTTATTAACGAGCAGAACACCACGCATTATATAACTTCTTGACCAGGAAAAATGAACATGCATCCATAAGTTGTGACGAGTGAGTTCTTACCGCTCAAAGTTTATGTTATAATTTATCATTTTGTGTGAAGCTGTATTCACATTATTTGTTGTGACGAGCGAGTTCCTACCGCTCAGTGTTATATTTATTATTAGGGGGTGAAAGTCAGGGAGGATTTCTTTTTATTTATTATTATTATTATGCACATACTTTTCAGTCATTAAATTTATTTTATTCTATTTGTTATTCTTTTTATTTCTAGTATAGCCTCTGTCATGGACCTTTCTATTCATTAGAGCATGTTGTTTTAAGCGAACTTTGCTGTGTAACGCAGTCAGGACTGAACACGACCCCGTAGATGACTCTTGAGAAAACCATGCTTTATTGAAGGGTGCAATATACAACATATTTAGGTTGCTATTGTCGGTGGGACTGGATTTTCTGCATGAAGTAATTAGAGTTTTTGTGCTAACTTATATTGCGACAGTGATTTGACACATACTAGTGCTTATAATGGAAGTTCATAGTTCACTTAGCATTGACTGATATATTTTATTTTTTGAAACTCTTAGAAGGATATATTTATTTTGCGCCGAACGATATAGTATTCCTTGGCCATACCAGAGACGTATGGAGATATTTCGAAAGTTTACAGTTTATTCCTTCGTCTCTTCAAGTGGGAGAATCTGAATCCAACTCTTTTAGTAGTTCAAATATTCATAATTGAGCACTACCTGTCATTCGCTGGACAGCAATTAGTTTTGCTGGCGGCCGATTGGTGGCAGTATATATAACATTCGGTGCGAATCAAACTGGAGTTTTTCCATCCTATGGATGTAGTCCGGTGGCTTAACGCCATATATTCAACCAATTGTGCAAATTCGAGGTAAAAGCGATTTATTTTTAAGTTACGTTAAGGGGTCCAGAAGGAACGTTTTCTGCCACGGAGGCATTCTGTTCACCCCATGGTTAATTTGTTACAGCCCCAAACATGTGATGGGGTGCGTACTCTTATTTTATGGGTTAAAAATTCTTAATTATTTTTTTGGGCAAAATTAGTATAATTAGTATAATTTCGGATAATTTTGGGGGCAAGGAATTCCTTTTGGGGTCATTTTCCTTGTCGGGGGCAGGCGCGGCGCTACAGGGGGCGGGGGGTCAAAAACCTTATACTTGCTTGATGCAGTGAATCGGGGGGGGGGGGGGGGAGAGGTGCATACAATGAAAGCAAACTGGTGCTTATAACGGTTCATTTCCAAGGTGTTCGGGGGCGTAGAAATCATTTCTGGGGTATTTTTTGTTCTAGGGGTTTGGGTTGGAGACTGTCAATATTGGGGGCGGTGCTACAGGGGGCGGGGGGTCAAATACCGTGAAACTTGGTTGATGCATATCATTTTCATGGTATTTTGGGACGCAGAATTCATTTCTGGGTTTGGTTTTGTTATAGGAGGTATGGGGTGGGGCAAGTGAATCCCCCGGTACGGATCTACGGAGGCGGTGCTGACAATGACGGCAAACATCTGCTTATAACGACTCATTTCCAAAGTTTTTTAGGGGTGTTGAGTTCATTTCCGAGGTCATTTTGTTTTTAGGTGATTGAGAGCGGTGGTTTAAAGGATGCAGTTGCAAAAATATTATGCTTGACAGTATTGTTGTTAAGTATTATTTATTCTTTGGATAATTTGTTTAATCAAAATAACATACAGTAAAATAAAAATTTCTGACGTTAACGTCTTCTTCGAAAATACTATGTACACAAATCGTAGTTACTGGTGCCCTGATAAGAAAAGAAGTTGATAAAAATTTCGTTTTTCTTGACAAGAGAACGTTTCAGTAATAATTAAGAACCTTACCGATTCTTCACGTATCGCAACCACCACATTTGCAAAGGGAAGTGCAAGGAAGACCTGCTTTTGCACAACCGCACCGAGTTGTACTGCACGTCGCTCTGCACGAACAGGTCACAATTTCCTGGCACACTTTTGCCGCAGGAGGAATTAGGGTCCATTTTACCTAAAAATCAGAGTTTTTTTGCGGTTACTTGGTATTCTTGTAAAGTAAACCGAAAGCCCTTTATACGAATCGAATGCCTGCCTTCATTCCAACTTACTGGAGTTTCGCTTGTTCGCATCCATCTGTACTCTTGGGGATCCGGAAGCGACGATGTTTTGTCCAGGCTCCTGCTCCATACGTGCCCTGCCTGCAGAGATGCTCGCAGAGCATGTTGGATGAGAGCGTCGTCCTTTTAAACGCTGTCTTCATCGCTGCATCGGTCGTTAAGGATCACGATGTACTTCTCCAGTGCAGGTACAATTTGCTGTACTTCTGCTGGAGTGAGGGGTTGAGACATGGGTTTGAAAACTTTGCCGGCTTCTCAAAAAGCTTTCCAGGCTGCCCAGGAAGATCGTTTTCCCTTGCTCCTGTAGGACGACGTCGTATCGCAACCTGTGAAGGCATGAAATGCCAGCAACTCAGCACACTTCTCCGGTCCTATGTGATGTGCAACAGCAGGGATGTCCAGCAATCGATAGGATTTCCCCGTGCCTAATCCAACGCACAGCTGTTCACATCCATGGAGATTATCCAGCAAGGCAGTAGCCAACACGACGACGTCGGTGTCTACTGTCCTGATCAAGATTCTACTGCAACCTTGTCTTAAGCCGTCTGCGGCATGTAGAAGCATTCTGCCCTCAGCTTCTTCGTGATTGCAAGGCAACAATCTTGATAAATCGCTTTGGACATTGCAAAGAACTCTTTCTTGAAGCGTGACGACAAATTTTCTGGATAATGCTGTCGTGCTGATGTTATTAGCAAGATACGCGAGCAACTCTTGTTTATTCGCATCGCATCTCAAATCGTTTGACCAGTTTTTCGGAACTTGTTTTGTTGGCTCCATTTTTTTGGCGAACACCCTGTCCTCTTTACAATCGCAAACCAGACTTCAATGATGCAACGACGTATTCGTCGAACACTACATCACTCCTTCGCGCTTTCAAATACGCTGGATTGTTCATGTAAGAAAGGAACTTCCTCCCATAATCGGCGAAGGTGCTCCCAGGATCTGGAAGGATGTAGCCTAATTGACTACGGCGGAACCATTAATCACCACCATGTCGAAGTCGAGGCACTGCTGCACTGGATTTTCTTCGTCAGGTACCAAGAGCTCTGCTCCTATACAAATTGAAGTTCACCATTTTCAGAGAGCACTGAGGGCTAGGTTTGATTTTCGTGGCTGATAAATACTTCTAAATTGCCCTGACGAGTCTGACATGCTATGTACAGTCTTGAAAATAGGCTACGATCTTCATTAACCGAGACAAGCTGTCGTTCCTTCGAAGATGAAGTCTTTGCGGGAATCCTGCAGTACAACTCGGTGCGGTTGTGCAAAAGCAGATCTTTCTTGCACTTCCCTTTGCAAATGTGGTGGTTGCGAGACGTGACCTATCGGTATGGTTCTTAATTAATACTGAAATCTTCTTCTGTTCTTTCAAGAAATACGAAATTTTTATCAACTTCTTTCCTTTTCTTTTCATTTCTTTTCAGGGCACCATGTACTTCGATTTGTGTATTTTCGAAGAAGTTATCGTCAGAAATTTTGATTAAACAAATTATCAAAAGAATAAATAATACTTAATAACACTCCTGTCAAGCATAATATTTTTGCAACTGCATCCTTAAACCACGGGTCTCAATCACCTAAAAACAAAATGACCTCGGAAATGAATTCTACACCCCTAAAAACTTTGGAAATGAGTCGTTATAAGCAGATGCTTGCTGTCATTGTCTGCACCGTCCCCGTAGTTCCGTCCCGGGGGATTCACTAGCCCCACCCCGTACCTCCTATAACAAACCAAACCCAGAAATGAATTCTGCGCCCCAAAACACCTTGAAAATGTTATGTATCAACCAAGTTTCACGATATTTGACACACCGCCAAGTTCAGAACTTAGCTACTAGACGCCACCGCAGTCGGCTCTTCGCAACGAACGTAGCAACATAAGAGCTTTGTTTACATTCTTAACCTATCCAATTTAACTTCACACAGGTGCAATTAGTGGAAGGTTCTTTAACATGCCATAAATCTATGACATGGGACCGCCGGCTTTACTTCCCCTCCGAAGGAAGGCATACTAAGGTTTTTTTAACGCTCTTAAAAAATCCGACGGCTTCGGTCGGGTTTGAACCCGCTATCTTGGGCATGGAAGCTCAACATGCTAGCGATTACGCCACCGAAGCCGCCCGTGTGACTGTCTGTGTGATGGTGTGTGTGACGGTGTGTGTGTCCCTCCCCCTAATAACTTTTAAACGGCTGGAGCGATTTCAATGAAACTATGTAAGTTCATAGCACTATTCCGGGCGACCCCGACCGTGCCCTTCAAATTTTGTTACGTCTCACCAATCCAACATGGTGGCTGTGCGAAATATTTCACCGGCATTCTATATCTCTGAAACTATTAGCGGTATCACCCTGAAATTTTGTACGGAGATAAAGGGCACTACTCGAAGTTCATCTATAAGACTTACCAAAACCGGTTAACTACAAAATGAATATGGCGGCCAAGCGAAGTTGAAAAATTTTATAGACCTTTCTCGCGATTTAATGATCCAAACGCAATGAAACTTGGTACAGGAAATTTTTGTACACGTTGTAATGCACTGGTATCTATTTTAGTTCAATTGTTTGCATTACCTCATGATGGCGGCTGTGTGAATTTTAATATTAAGTTTTTTGTTTCTTGATTCGTAATCATGCGATCGAAGTGAAAGTTTGAATAATGAACCTACGCAATAATTTGCCTTTAATGATACATGACTCTATGGCCTATACATATAACAATCCAACATGGCGACCATCCGAAATATTTAGATGGATCTCAATATCTACGAATCTATTACAGCAATCAAACTTAATTTTTTAAAGTTCACAGAAGCTATGAACATAAGTTCACCTATAGGACTTTCAATAAGCTTATGATCACAAATCCAATATGGCAGCGACGCGAATTATAAATATTCACATGGTCGTTTCTCAATTTAACCATCCGAGTGCAGTGACACTTGTTACAGTAAATCCTTATACAAATATCAATCCACTGGTATTTAATTTAGTTCAAACGTTTACATAACCTCAAGATGGCGGCTGAGCGAATTTTAACATTGCGTTTTTACTTCTTGTGTCCTAATCATGCGATTGAAGTTTGAATACACGTGCACAATAATCTTCATGTAACAGTACGTAACTCTGAGACCTAAATATAAAAAAAAACAACTTGGCGACCATCCGCAATATTTAGTCGATTCTCAATATCTACGAATTTATTTGAGTAATGCGTCATATCACAACGAAATGAATGTCGTTAATGGTTTCCTGCGCGTACGGTATCCTTAATACTGGTCCAATCCGATAATACCTGCAAAATTGCTCCTTCCTGTGCGTGTTCTATTTCAAGTAGCTGCTGGGGTTGTGTTGGCTCGCTAACTTATGAAAGCGCAGTACTCGAAGCGGGTGAACACAACGTATGACGTCAGCGCTACATCTGCCTAGAGATAGCAACACTGTCGCCATAAGGTTCCACAGTCTTTTCTATTGTATTTTGTATTTTGTATGTTCATAGTGGCAATTAACAGAAGTAGGATATATGAAAATAGGCTGTATAGATCTTTACGGAACTACTTGTTTTGTAATTTATTTAACTCGATATCAACACACTAGCTCCCTTTATAATCAGGCACCGTATTTTAAGAAAATAAATAACAAGAAAATAGAAAGTGTTAAAACTCAGCAATTCTTCTACGTTTGTGCTGTGTCTTGAGTGGGGTTTTGCCTAGGACACCAAGCTGGCTCATTGACATAACTATCGCCTGAACATGTAAAAAACAAGAAATATACGCAAACCATGTTTATTAATTTAATTCAAATATTTTTTGCCAACTTTCGTTTTTTGCAAAAAATTGAAAGTAGACTTATAAGATCTACACAGGGCGAAAAATTGTGTGTATGTGTGTGTGTGTGTGTGTGTG